>JADRCH010000030.1:4424685-4435814 GCA_019843965.1 Rhynchomys soricoides
GGAGGCGTGAGTGGGGTGTGAGTGGGGTGTGAGTGGGAGGCGTGAGTGGGGTGTGAGTGGGGTGTGAGTGGGAGGTGTGAGTGGAGTGGAAGGCGTGAGTGGGAGGCATGAGTGGGAGGCGTGAGTGGGAGGCGTGAGTGGGGTGTGAGTGGGAGGCGTGAGTGGGAGGTGTGAGGTATTTGGGGGAGGGGATCCACAAGAGTTGGAGGGGACCATAGGGGAGGAGTTATGGTCAATGCTCATTGTATATATGCATGACATTCTCATAGAATACATTTTAAAGAAATGAAATCATGAAAAAAAAGTTAGAAGCAAGGGAGCACTGCTTTGGGAAAGGGAGCACTGCTTTGGGAAGCCTGTGCTGGGACGGGGCAACTTGGCACTTCTGTGAACTTCTTTTTCTTTTTAAAAGATTGGCTGAAGTTACTATGAACATTTTAAAAACTCTGTGCTACCTAGTTCTGATTATTCGCTCTTGAAAAATCCAAGTTGGCAAGTACATGAGTTTAGAAACTGAGCTTAATTTTGTCCAAAGTCTGCAGATCAGGCTGTACCAGCTTTCTGCTCTGTGAATTCGGCAGCAAGTTCTTGGCCAAAAGCAGTAAATCTGACCTGCTGAGTCTAACAGAAACCTTTTTGTAACTTTGTTCTTGCCTAATACTCTAAAAAAGTTACTTTGTGTTAAGGCTTCTTAGTTCCACGAAGACACACGTAGGAAGTTTAACAAAAGGCTCCCTCCTAAACAAAACATCTAATTTCTACGCAATTTGCATTTACTTGTACACAAATTGGTATTATATATTTTTTTTTCCCTAAGTGGAATGGTGTAACCTGTTGCATTGCTGAGACATCAACCTTGAATTTAAAATGTGGTATTCATGTTGGTTTTCAAAACAGTCTTTTAGGGAAGATGGCTCAATTGGTAAAAGTGCTGCCTGGGCAAGTCTGATGGCTTCGGTTTAGAAGAGCTGATTCCCCAAGTGCTCTTCTGACCACCCCCTCATTTCCATATGACGTGCCTGCACATGCAGATAGGCTGCACGCCACACACACACACACACACATTTTGAAAGTAAAATTTCCCAGGACTGTTTTAGTGTTCTATTAGCGTCATCTAGAGAAAGGTCCCCCTTTAAGAAGTTATTTCTCTGTGATTTGTTATTATTCTAAAATGTTCCAGGGCGGCCACACATGAGAGCTGGAGCTGAGCTCCGCCCAGGCCTTCCTTTCCATCGGTGGACCCTGTCCTGAGCCTTCTCCTCAGGCTTGACCTGACCATCTCCCTCACCGTGTTCTCACCTCTATGGAAAACCTGGAACACACTCTTAGTCTTTCCTTCCCTAACTCTTTCGAGATTTTTCATTACATGAGTGTGTATGTGTCCATGTGGGGGTGTGTACGTGTACATAGGTACCATGGAGGATACAGGTCCTGGACCCTCTGGAGCTGGAGTCACAGGCAACAGTGTTATGCTAGATATGGGAAATAGGAAGTGAACTCAGGTCCTCTGGAAGGGCACTATGTCTCTTAACTGGTGAACCATCTTTCTTGGCCATGTATCAGAGGATGGCCTTAAACTTCTGATCCTGCCGCTCTATCTCCCCAGTGTTGGGATTATAGGTGTTGCAGGTGTGTACAACTACACCTGACTTTATGTGACATTGGGGATGGAACCCAGATCTTCGTGTATCATTCAACATGTCCCCACATAATATACCAGTGAATTCCAGAAGTGCATCTTTCTTCTTACTCATATCAATGTGACTTGCCTTTAGCAAGTATTTAAATATAAAATATACGACTCATATTTTTCTAAACTACTGAGAGAAAATTGTTCTGATGTGCTATGCTGGGATGACAGCAAGAGACTCTCATGACAGAGATGCAGGGAAGGCCTGACACAGCTGGTCACACATTATCATGATGTCACAATGTGTGCTTTAGTGATGTCACAATGTGTGCTTTAGTGATACAGATCACTAGTGATAATTGCTGAGGCAAAATTCTATTAAAACAGTAAGATGGAAATGAAGATATAAAAATCTTTACCTAATGTGGTCCACTGTCCAGAAGAGTCTGAGAGTAACTGCAAATTTGGAATAACATCTGGGTCTTTGAAAAAAGCCTAAAATACAAATCGCAAGGGAGCATGTTAGAGCAAAATTAATAACACACCATTTGATGCAAAGAGGAAAAGCTCTGCTTTACTTACTGCCCTTTTTAAAGGTATTAGACATCAAACCCAGGACCTTGTCTACACTGAACAGCAGCTCCACCACTGAGCTCCACTCTCAGCCCTTGCCTTTATTTTTATTTATTTATTTTTTTTGGACAGGGTCTCCTTCTGTAGCTCAGGCTATATAACCCAAAGTTTCCCCCAAAATCTTAATCCTCTGGCCTCAACATTGTGTGCTAGGAGCACAGGGATGAGCCGTTATGTGCAGTTTGAAGGATTTATTTTTGAGAAGGAGTGCCTCACGTATCCAGGCTATCCTTGTACACACATGTAACTTGCTATACACCTAAAGATAATCCTGTACTCTGAGGCCCCTACTTTTATCTTTCAAGTGTTGGGTTAAAGATGTGTAGCATCACCCTGCCTAGAAGAACTTTAAATCAAGAAAAAGGTTATTGAATTTTATTTTTTAAAGGAAGAAATGAAATCAAGGGACAGTGAGATGGTTCGGAAGATAAAGCACAAACCTTAGGACCTACGTCCAATCCAGGTGCTACATAGTGAAGAAAAGAACTGACTCTCAAAGCTGCCTTTTAGCTTCCACATGTGTACTATGGCTCAAGCGTACCCATGCACATAAACACACATGTGCGTACACACATACAGACAGAGAGAGAGAGAGAGAGAGAGAGAGAGAGAGAGAGAATACCAGAGAATACCAGTTAGAAGTTTTTAATCAAAAGAACTTAAGTCAACTAGTTAGGAGGGCATGTGCTTAGAGTCCTCATCAGGAGGCTCAAGAGTATGAGGCCACCTGTCTCCAACACTGGGCATTCCTTTAATCCTGTTTAGACATCAGAAACAGAAGTTGACCAACTGACTTACAAGTGTCTCAGAGCCAATTGAAATGCTTTTTAAAAATAGATTTTATAAAAAGATATATTTTTATTTGTTTAGTTTTTTGGCCAGTATGCATAAATGTGCCTCAGGTGTAGGGACCAAAAGAGAACATTGTAACCTCTAGAATTGGAGTTACAGGCAGGTGGTTGTGAGCCACCAGGTACGTGCTGGGAATGGAACCTGGGTCTTATGCAGTAACAGCAAGTGTTCTTAATGCTGAGTCATCTCTCCAGCCTCCTAAAATATTCTTAGAAAGGCCCCGTATTAAATCAAAGCAGGGGATTTTTGTATTTGTTTAAAAACCTGAAATTACAACTATATCATTAAAAACACAGTTAAAAACACCACAGAAGGGGTCTGTATATGTGTAAATGGCTTTGTTGGTTTGTTACAGAATTGAGGTCACAGCATCTGCAGGAACTTCCTAAATGTCAACTTTAGTAAAATGATGCACTCTTCGAAAATAAACTCAGCTGACTCATAAACTAGTTTGCAGTAACAAAGGTACTGGTGTCAAAATGCATGTAAAGATTAAATGTGTTTGGTATCATGAAAAAGGTATCTGTCATTCCCCTCCCTGTAGTGAACCCAGGGCCGGCTCCTGCTAGGTGGGTGCTGCATGAACTGAGCCAGCCCATAGTCCTGAGTGCAGTGTTGGACTGACTGCTAACTTATCAATCCCTATCGGCTCTCTCTTCCTTAAGGAATTTTGAGCCAGTATCCCTCATCCAAATCTGCTAGGGTTGATGGAATGCAGCCACGGGTCTAAGTTCTGCTCCTGAGGTGGAGCAGGAGCCTCTGCCAGCCTCTAGGCAAAGTTCTGCAAAATAAAAGGCTTGTCACTGTTTACCTGGAAAGGTCATTATCTGGCACACCAGGGTGAGGCTCTGAGCCCTACCTGTTGATCTGATAGTGCTCTCTTGAGACTCTAAAGTAACATTACAGCCAATGAGCTAGAAGACAGTCACTTGCATGCACCTTGTAGCTGAACATGCCTACCAGTAAGCTTATTGGCGTCATTTACTCTTCCGTCTTTTATGTGTTTAGTAAAGTCAGCTTCTCTAGTCAACTGTGTCAGAACCCTGAGAATCACCCTGCGCTTCGTCCCCCTCTCCTTTCAGCATCTCCTCAGCCTTAAGCCTCCTTCCTAAGTACTTGGGAGCCATTTCAGGGTTAGTGGAAAGTGAGGACCTCAGCAAGCACTCATTCTGAGTAACCCTAAGAATAGCTCAAAGAGCTGGAATTATAGGCTGTGTCACCACGCGTGGATCCCCAATAGTTTAAATATAAGTCTTACTTTATTTGGTTTAGAGCTAGCCTGAGTCAAAAATAATCCTGAACAGATCCACTTGCCTCCATCCTTCCTACTGTTGAGATTATAGATATATGTCACTGAGCCTGGCATAGGTAGTACTGGGATGGACCCCAGGGCCTTAGGCATGCTAAACCAGTACTCCACCAATCCAGCTGCATCCCTAGCCCAAGAAGAACGTTACAATTAGAAAGAAATGCTTGGAATTATGGAAAGAAATCTGTTGAGTTTTATAGATGAGTATTGAGCACACTGAAGCACTCTACTGAGCAACCAGAAGGAAGGAGGGAAAGGAGATGTTGCGTCAGCTAGCCCTTTCCTCTGTGCCCAGGACATCTTCTACAGGATCTACTAGGACATTACTTCAGTATGCTGTGGAGACTGATTTGTTGAAACTGTGTGTGCCTTATAATCTGGGATGAGAGCACATCTTAACAACTGCCAGGTAGGATAAAGAAAGCATTTAACAAGTATTTACTGAATAAACAGGTATATTCAATGTTATATATGGCAACAACAAAGTATCACAGAAAACTGGTTATGGTGGCACACACCTTCAGTCCCAGCACCTGGACAGGCAGATCTCTGTGAGTTTGAGGCTAGCCAGGGCCACACAGTCAAACTGTGTCTCAAAAATAAGTAAATATAAAGGAAAAAATGGTAGCATTTCAAAATTCTGATCTTAAAAATTAGTAGAAGGTCAGTACTGGTAAATTATCAAAATCTAACCATGACTAACTAAGACGTTGTTAATAGTAATATGGCATTAAAATTCTACCACAGGTAAAGAAAAATGGATTATGAGACCAATCTGCCCTCTGTTATGGCAAACAGATTGGAAAATGTAGCTCGGAATTCATGTCCTTTCTTCAGCCTCAAAGTGTGCTCAGAAGGAAGGTCATTGCAGATGCTAATGTTATTCTGGTGTAGCTCAGACCTCTGATTTAGTATGATAGGTGTCTTTAGAAGAGACAGGGTAATGACAAGGGACTACGGGAAGCCGGCCAGCTGGAGCAAGGAGTGGCAAGGTTTCATGAGAGTGACCAGTCCTATTCGGAGTTAGGGACAATCTGATGGATTGTTCGCCTGCTCTCACTCACAGCAGCGCGTAAGATGACTGATGTTATTTGCTGGCATTTTGGTGAGGGCCCAAGACATTCTTCAGAGATTTCTTCTCAGGGTGAATGCGATTTTCAGAAACCAGAAGTATTTGGAATTAAGCCTAATAAAGTCAGGGGTAAAGCCAGGTAATAGTATTTAAAAACAAGATGTACGTATTTTTTTTTTTAAATCCCTTACAATTTTCGATCAAAATCGGTAACACATGTCTGTATTTCAGCTCTGGGATGCTGAAGCAGGATGACTTATATGGGTTCAGGCAGTCATGAATTACACAGTGAGACTGTCTAAAATAATTACAGATTTGTAAAGTTATCTAAGGCAGAATCCCAACGGTAGGTAAAAGACAGTAGCACTGTTGTCATGGTGGCACTTGGGTGGCAGGGGCAAAAGGATCCCAGTGAATACCAGGCTAGTCTGGTCTACAGAATGAGACACTGTCTTAAAAAGCCCCCTAAGAAACAAAACAAAAGAAAACCCAACGTGCACTTTTTATTACTCCCAAACTCTAAGAACACATCATGGAGTTCCCAAGTACACCAAAAGAGACCCCCCACCCACCCATACCAACCATGACAAAATCATCCTTTTGGTACGGCTGGAACGTCTGGTCAAAGCTGAACGCCTGCGCCTGGATTCTGCCCAGCATGGACCTAGCAGAGGGGGAAGAGTCAGTGGGCCCTGGCTGGAGTTGAGGGAGCGCAGAGCCGAGTCCCCGAGCACGAACACGAACACGGAGAGAAGAACCACGGCCCCAGCCCACCGCCCCGAGCCCGCCGCATGGCCACTTCCACCCGTCGGCCCTCACCACTGGCGGAGCCGGCTGGTGATCTCCCGGGAGCTCAGGGACGAGAAGGTTCTCTGAGGCAGGAATCTGAAGTAGTAGCCGCCGCTATCCCGCGGCTCCCCAGCAGCCATCCTGCTTATGGCCACGGGAAAGAAAGTAGTGGTCGTTTCCATAGCGACACAGCTGCAGGAGACACACCAGGTTCCGGGGGGCGGGGCGCCGCTCAGGGGGCGGGGCCTGGGAGAGAAGCGGGCCCCTTGGCTCAGTACGCATGCGCCATGGCATGGGTACCCGCCTTGCCACTGAGGACTCTCTAGCTCTTTGGAAGTGGAGGGAAGTTGCCAATGTCTGTGTTGACAGGAACTCTTAGTACTAGACACCCACCAGTGACCTAATATCAAAACCTACAGTCTCAGACTAGACGTAAAGATGCTTTGCACCAAGAAAAGTCTAATTAAGTTGGTTTGATTTGAAAGACAAAGGGGCTGCTTAGGAAAATATTCTGCTCATCTGTGACTCTTTTCCTTTTGAAGTTACATCTCAGGGCTAAAATAAGCAATTTCCCGTGGGCACTACACCACAACACGCTAATCAGTGTGAGATGTATGTTTCTGTTGAAAATAGCATTCAGGAGCCAACTTTTAGTTTTTGTCTAGGAGCTGTTCTAGGTGGAAGAATTTTTTTTACCTCTACTAATTTCATTTCCTTCTGCTTGACCCTTAAGAACCAAGAGGTCAAATAGAAGGGGGGAGGGACAGAGGGAGAAGGGGAAAGGGAGAGGGGAGAGAGGCTCATTGTTTTCACAGTTGCTTTGTGTACCACGAATATTATTCCACAGTTTATCCCTTTGGGTTATTACAATTTGTGGCTGTTAGGAATGCAGTAGTGAACTTTCTTATATAAGTTTTTACCCCAGTCCTTCACCCATTCATAAGTTTATGGGTTTTGTTTGTCTATTCATCTTTTATGTGTATGAGTGTTAACCTGTATGTATGTCTGTGCACCACGTGGGAGCCTGGTGCTCTCAGAGGCCAGAGGACAGTTGTGAGCTGTCCTGTGGATGCTGAGAACCCTTGTCTACTGCAAGAACAGAACGTGCTCTTAACTGCTGGGTCATGTCTCTAAGCCCATCATAAGTGGTTTCGTAAAGGAAACAAAGTTTTATTATAAGGTGTAAGTACAGAATGACTTAGGGTTTCTATTGCTTCAATGAAGCACCATAACCAAAAGGCATGTTGGGTAGGGAAGGGTTTATTTGGCTTACATTTCCATATCACTGTTCATCATCAACGAAGTCAGGACAGGAACTCACACAGGGTAGGAACCTGGAGGCAGGAACTGATGCAATCAATGGTTATGGTGCTGCTTCCTGACTTACTCATCCTGCTTTCTTATAGAGCTCAGGACCATCAACCAAGAGATGGCACCACCCACAATGGGCTGGGCCCTCCCCCAACAATCACTAAATAAAGAAATACCCTACAGGCTTGCCTACAACCAGATCTTATGGAGACATTTTCTTTCTTTCTTTCTTCCTTTCTTTCTTTCTTCCTTTCTTCCTTTCTTCCTTTCTTCCTTTCTTCCTTTCTTCCTTTCTTTCTTTTTTTCTTGAGACAGGGTTTCTCTGTGTAGTCCTGGCTGTCCTGGAACTCACTCTGTAGACCAGGCTGGCCTCGAACTCAGAAATCCACCTGCCTCTGCCTCCCAAGTGCAGGGATTAAAGGTGTGCACCACCACTGCCCGGCAGGAGGCATTTTCTTAATTAAGGTTTCCTCATCTCAGACGATTTCAGTTTGTGTTAAGTTGACATAAAACTATCCAGCACAATTGACTCCTTGTCAGCTTGACACACAAGCACATCACTATTAAGCCGCAACCTTTTCTTTCTTATTCATCCTCAAAAATCTCACATTAAAAATATAAAAATCTTTAAATCCAACAGTCCTTACAAATTCGAACACATTAAAATTAATTCTCTTTAAAGTAGCCAATGTCTTTTAAAATTCTAACTCAACTGTGGGCTCCTGTAAAATCAAAAATAAATACTTTCTTTCTTCCTTCAAGAGGGAAGAATCATGGAACAGTCACAATCAAATCAAAGCAAAACTCCAAAGGTGTAAATAAGTCAGCATCCAGTGTCTGGGATTCACTGGTGATCTTCTGGGCTCCTCCAAGGGGCTTGGCTCATTTCTCTGGTCCCACCAAACTCCATCACACACATCTTGTCTTCTGCTTCTACTCCACTGCTGCTGCTGCTCTTGTTCAACATCCCATCCAACCAGTTTTTCCAAAATGCCAGGGTCTCCTGCAACTGGGCTGCACTTTCACCAACAGCCTCTCACAGGCTCTCTTCATGATGCCAAACCTCAAATCCTTTGCATGACCCCGTCAATTCAGGGTCTTCAATAGCTACTGAGACTGCATCTTTACCACTGGCCTCTCTTGGTCTCTCATAGTGCTAAGGCTCAGCTGATCTCCATGACCCCTTCATCCTTTCAAAATACGCACTACTTGGGTGGATCTTATCAGCTGCCAGCATGAGGGACAACCTTGTCTGCCTCTGGTACATAGCTTCTGTGTGCTGACTGTCAGGAAACACTTTACAGATTTCGCCTTAGCAACACTGGTCTCGTCTTCATTGGTGTTAATTTTTTAGCTCTGGCTGACCAGCATCCAGCATCGCAACAAAGCGAAGGTGGCTCTGGTATCTTGTTAATCATAGCTTTCAGTCCCAGCTATCCAGAACCATAGGACTTTAATTCAAAATAATAAATGGACCTGATAGAGTCTTTAAACTTCCCTCTGAAATTTCACAAGCTAGGCCTGTTAGTGTTAGTGTACAGACCACCCCAGTTCTCCTCCCCCCCCCCCCGTCCCCTCTCTCTGCCCTCATGCCTCTGTCTCTATTTCTCCAGCCCCAGGTTCCCACTCCTCTCCCCTCCCCCAATACACCTCTGATACCATATCTATTGTATGGCCTAATTACTCAGGAATATACCTTGGCACAGCATGGGCCTGCCAAAGGTACACACCAGATTTTTTTTTTTTTTTTTTGATCATAACAAGGCCTCCATCTCTGTTGCGCCCTTACTATTGTCTCCACAGAAGGACTCACCAAGCACTGAACATTCAAATCCTTTTCTTGCACAAAGTTACAAAGCTCTTCCACAACCCTCCCCAAAGCATCATAGTCAGGTCTGTTACAGCAAACCCCTCTCCTGGTACTAACTTGTCTTAGTCAGGGTTTCTATAACTGTAATGAAACATCATCACCAAAAAGCAAGTCCGAGAGGAAAGGATTTATTTGACTTACACTTCCACATCACTATTCTTTATTAAAGGAAGTCAGGACAAGAACTCAAACAGAGCAGGAACCTGGAGGCAGGAGCTGATGCAAAAGCTGTGGAAGGGTGCTGCTTACTGGCTTTCTTGGTCTGCTTTCTTATAGAATTGAGGACCAGTCCAGGGATGGCACCACCCACAATGCCCCCCCCCCCCCAGTCAATCCCTAATTAAGAAAATGTCCTCCATGTCTTCTGAAGGCTTTCTCAATTGAGGTTTCCTTCTCCCAGGCACTCAAGTGACATAAAACTCACCAGCCTTTAAACTACAGAGGAAGGAGAGAAGAGATGTCTCTCTCTCTCTGGCTTAGGAGCCCTTTTAAAAAGCAGACTGTAATGGAAAGAGGGCTAGTCATGGCTTGGGGAGGGAAAGGTGAGGAATTTCAGAACTGGGTTGGCATTTTCCCTTCTCTGGTTTTCTGTTTTTGGGAGGGAGAGGGTGTTTTGAAACAGAGTCATGCTGGTCTTGCTATACACCGCATGCACCACCATGCCCAGGCTGGTCTTGACTTCACAATGTAGCTCAGGCTAGCATCAGACTCAGAACAATCCTCTTGCTTTAGCCTGTCTTGTCTTGACTTTTCAGATTCCTGGGATTATGAACCACAATGCCTAGCTCCTTTTCTGTCTTTATATGGGCTTTTGGGTGTGGCATGGTGTCAGATAGTATTTTGCAAAGACGGGCAGGTGACACTGTCCTGAAATCCCAGAACTTGGGAGGTGAAGGCAGGGGGATCATCAATTCAAGGTTATCCTTGGGTACCTAGAGAATTTGAGGCCAGCTCTGGGTCACATGATACCTTACCTTAAAAAAAAAAAAAGTGCAAATAAAATAATCTGATCTTTGATTTTCATGGAATACCTTTGAATAAATAACAGTCTATATATGTTTAGCTTACAAAATACATTTAATTTTAATAAGTTGTAATTTTTATGTTTTATTTTATGTATGTATGTACATATGTATTGAAACTCGTTGTATATAGATCTAGCTGACCTGGAGCTTGCTCTGTAGACCAGCCTGATCTCAAACTCACAGAGATCTGCCTGCCTCTCTTTCTGGAGTGCTGGGGTTAACAGCATGCTCCATCTTGTCCAGCTAAATTGTATATTCTTATAGTTAAAAAAAATCCAAACAAACATAGTGTTTGTAGTGTGTGTGTGTGTGTGCCACAGCATTTGTATGGAAGTCAGGGGAGAACTTTGTGGAGTCAGCTCTCTCCTTCCACCTTTAGAGTTCAAGGATTAAACGCAGGTGTTCAGGCCTTTACACTCTGAGCCATCTCCTGGCCCTGACTTTAAAATTTTTCGCATTGGCTCTGTAGGTAATGCATTAAGCATGAATTTACTTTAGAGGCTACATAATTAAATCGCTGATTTTAGGGCTCAGCAGATCTGCCTGCCTTTCTACCTGACTGACTTCAGAGATGGTGACCCAACAGGTTCTAAGTCTGTTTCCCCATGAAAGCTTGTGTGTGTGTGTGTGTGTGTGTG
>JADRCH010000030.1:4436214-4498791 GCA_019843965.1 Rhynchomys soricoides
GTGTGCGTGTGTGTGGTGTATATGTGTCATGTCTGTGTGCATGTGTGTGTGTGGTGTATATGTGTCATGTGCGTGTGTGGTGTATATGTGCCATGTGTGTGTGTGTGTGGTGTATATGTGTCGTGTGCGTGTGTGGTGTATATGTGCCATGTGCGTGTGTGTGTGTGGTGTATGTGTGTCATGTGTGTGTGCGTGTGTGTGTGCGTGCGCATATGCAGGATTTCCAACAGAGCTTGGTGTCTGCTGTAGCATGAGTCGAGAGCACTGACATTATTGCCCATTAGATTTGGTTAGTGCAGTTCCAGCTTGTTCATGGTGGAATGTATTTGTCGATAAAAGTTGGGGTTAAATCTGACTGCTTTCAGTTTCTGGAAGACAAATTTCCTGGGAGGAGTTTGGGCCCCAGGAAGATGTAAACAAGTAGGGGCTGGCTGGAACCTGTCTCTCCCTTGACTGGAATGCTGGCTGACGTTCCGATCAGTTCCAAGCTCTGCAGGGCTCAAACTGAGTGGCTCTTTCAACTTCCTAAAGGCTCGGTATAACAGTTTACAGCAGCCTTTGTTTGGTTTCTATAAAAATTAGATTTGATTGCAGAATCCCAGCTTTTGGTTTACATTTGTTTAAACATAGTTTACAAAATGATATAAAGCAAGGTGCCCAATACCCTTCTATAAATCTCCATCCTTCTATAAATCTCCATCCTTCTATAAATCTCCAGCACGTTGGAGGGCTGGGCCAGGGAATGTGTGGCTAAGGCAGGGCAAGGGACTCTCCATTGTTCCAGATGCAGGTGGGGTTAATGCCACACGTCAGGAGTTCTAGTCCTAGTGAAATTCGTGGGTAGAATGAAGGCTGCAATGAGAGAGAGAGAGAGAGAGAGAGAGAGAGAGAGAGAGAGAGATAGATATGGGTGGGAGGAAAAGAAGACAGGGAAGATACTGAGCATGTGCACGAGTGAACATCAGAAGGTGACTTTGGGAATTGGTCCTCGCCTTTTCTCATGTGGGATCAAACTCGGGTCAGCAGCAGCAAGTGCCATTACCTGCTAAGCCATCTTGCCAGACCAGGTGGCTTTCCTCTTTCCTTTGAGGCAAGATCTCTTGTTCCACAGGCTAGTCATTGACTCAGTTATGGAGCTGAGGATGTTTGAATTTCTGATTCTCCACCTACACCCTGAGTCCTGCAGTTAAGGGGATGAGCCTGTTTGCTAGGTTTTACATGGTCCTAGAGACTGACCATATGGCTTTGGTTTAGTACTAACTAATCCACATGCCATCACCAGCACGTGATTTGTTTAGACCTTCCTTTTTGATGGGGGGGGAGGGGGTGTCTCATGTCTCTCAGTTGGCCTTGAACTCACAATTAGCTGAGGCAGTCATTAAACTCCTGATCTTCCTGTTCTGCTTCTCAAGTGTCACAGATGTGGGTCATCAAGCCCAATGAAAAGGTGACTTTTGATTGTTAGCTCTTCAATATGGATAAACTTAGAACCTTTGGTTAACTCAGGAACTCTTTGTTAGTACCCAGAAGAAAGGAAACCAACTTGCTTCTTCTTGCTATTAATACCTCAGCTAATACTCAAAGGTCAGTGCCTTGCTCAACCATCACCAGAAAAATTCCTCCTTCAGACCTTGCAACATTCAGCTCCAAATGACATGTCTCCATTAAATCCCTCCCCTCAGAGCTCAGGGAACCAACCCTGTGGAAGAGGAGGAGGGAAGAGACAGAAAGGGGGTGGGCCCAGTTGGGAAGGGAGGTGGGGAGGAGCTGGGAGACGGAAAGGGAGGGAAAAATCTTGATTAGAATGTATTATGTGAGGAAAAAAATCTATTTTCAATAAAAGGAAAAAAAGAAAAAAAAAAAACCCCTGCTAACTGACAAAAAGAAAAGGGTGATTTGGGCTCAAGCCCAAAAGGGTTGATGGGTGCAAATTTAGAGCAAGCAGCTCCATGGCTTTGGACTGTTGATGAGGCCATTGGCAGAGCGAGCTATTCACCACCCCATCTTGGAAGCTAAAAGCAAGAGACCTAGGCTCCACAACCCACTCTGAGGGCAGGTCTCCCAGGGCCTATGTACTTCCCATGGAGCTCCATTTCCAGAAGGTTCTCGACTATGTGTCAACCCTGGGACTGAGCCTTTAAACATGTAGAGGGCAGGCATCAAAGCCAGACCATTAAGGATGAGCTGGCTTGCAACTTTTGGTTTAGTGGGATTCTTTGTGTTGTGTTGTTTTTGTTTTTGGACAAGGTCTCATGTAACCCAGGCTGGCCTTGAATTTGTTGAATAATTGAGGATGAC
Source organism: Rhynchomys soricoides (assembly GCA_019843965.1). Taxonomy (NCBI): domain Eukaryota; kingdom Metazoa; phylum Chordata; class Mammalia; order Rodentia; family Muridae; genus Rhynchomys; species Rhynchomys soricoides. Next base: position 4,438,513 of record JADRCH010000030.1, read on the forward strand.
TTTAAATTCCTGCCTTCATCTCCTGGGATTACCAGTTCATACCACCAAGCACTCCACTAACTTGGCTAGCCCTGTCAGTTAACACTGAGTGTGGTTAAAGCCCCATCTTGTTAACAGTGACAAGCTGCCTAAGCACACGCCTCTTCATCTCCATCCTTTAAAATGCCAGGTGTTGTTTTCTCTTTTGAACTGTGACCATATCACTAATGCTCAGGTGGTGACTGTTCCCCAGGGCCTCCTGTATGGGTGATAGTTATCTAGTTTCCCCATCAAGGAGGTGCAGCTGCTTTCAGGCCACAGGTGAGCCTTTTCCATTTGTGTTGCAATGTCAGGCCACGCAGAGCAGGTTGGGAGAAGCCAACCAGACGTGTCTCTTGGCAGATCTCAGATAACAAATTCTTGACATTTTAAAATAGTTATTTATATATTTTTTTTTCCAGGGAAAGGTTTTTGCTGGTATGTTTGAGAGGTTGTTGTGTTTTGAAGTAAAGCATTCTTCAGAAAGCTTGTTTTGCCAAACAGGCTCATGTAGGGTCCTTGGAACGGTCACATGTGTTTGCCCATCCCTTTGGCTATAGAATCAATAGACTTTTCAGGTTATGTATTTCTGAGCTCACTGTCAATGTTATTTTAAATCCTTGTGTGGCAAAGATGCTAAGGCATATGAAGCTGTAGTTGGTATTTATTATTTCTTTCCACGTCTGTTGTTTCCTCCCTGCCCCCTTCTATCTACACAGATTTCTTAAGATGCTTGGGTAAATCCAGGCTCCTTTGATCTAAGTAAATCCATCGCCCCTAATCCAGCCAGTTAATGGAGATGGTACGTTTTGAGGATTCATGAGTTGATAATACATGGAGTGTACTTAGACCACTCTCAGCACACAGTAGGCACTCAAGTGTTAGCCATTATTGTTTACTGAGTCGCATTATTTGTTTTTGTTTTTTGTTTTTGGTGTTTCTTTTCTTTTCTTTTTTTGGTTTTTTGAGACATGGTTTCTCTGTGTAGCCCTAGCTGTCCTGGAACTCACTCTGTAGACCAGGCTGGCCTTGAACTCAGAAATCCGCCTGCCTCTGCCTCCCAAGTGCTGGGATTAAAGGCGTGCGCCACCACTGCCCGGCGAGTCACATTATTTGTAAAGAAGCACGCACTGGACTGTTGTTAGCTGCAGAGTGCTCTTCTAAGAACCGATAGTATAGAAAGAAGATGGTGCTCACGCTACAGTGGGAGTCAACACTTACATAATAACCTGCGGGCTTGGGCGTGGCTCACTGTTTGAGTATAGTGTGTGTTAGCAGGCACTAGACCCTGGGTGAAGCCCTGAGAATGTTCTTCTGCGTTCAGAACAAGCAGCAACAGCAGCCCAAGCCCATCAGACTATGTTCTTTTGTGTTGTTTATTTATTGGTTTGGTTTTTTGAGATAGGATCTTGCTATGTAGCCCAGACTGGCTTTGAACTCTTGGCAATTCCTTGACTCAGTATCCTGAGTGATGGGATTATAGGAACAAGCTTTCACACCCAGCTGGGTGTATTAGAATCCTGAAATTATGCCAGGACATTAGTACTCTGGCCTCTGCCCACCTCTTCATCCCGACTAGTGCCACACTGTCTCGCTTGTTCTCTTAACTCTGACAACACTGGCTTCTTTCATTTCCCGGACCGAGAGCTATGGGGAAAAGACACTTCCCTTCTGTGTTTGCTCTGTGATGGAGCCTGACCACTTAAGATGTCTGGCCTAGAGGATGGGAGCAAGACACAGACTTGAAGGATGAATTCAGGTTTGGTACCCGCCTCTGACTTGAGTCACACACGCCCTGCTTTGGCTGCTGCGATGTCTGTTTCTCTTTCTGGCCTGACTATGCCACTTTTGTAGAGAGGCATTCCCTGATACCCTCCTTTGAATTAACCGTCACTCCCATGCCCCTTTACTACCGAGAACTAGTAAACTAGAACCTGGGGTGAGAAAGTGAGGTTTTAGAAGCCCATACCATTCCTACTCAGATCTGTCTCCCTTATACCTGTAGATCAGGATGTAAGATTTTTGCTACTGCTCCAGTGCCATGCCTGCCTGCTTGTTGCCATGCACCCCATCTTGATGATTATGGACTGGAACTTCTGGAACTGAGTTCCCCCCAAACTCTTTTGTAAATTGTCTTGATCATGGTGTCTCTTCACACCTATATAAAAGTAGCCAAGACCATCAATAGGCTAATTTTTAAAATCTGGGACTTCTGTCTCTCAGCTACCATTACTTTCTTACCATCTGGCATGAGTGTCTAGCCAGCGTCTAAGTAGTCGACATGAGCTGCCCCCCCTTCTGCTTCTCTATCATTTCTCCAGTCCCCACTTTACAGATCCAAAATGTAGGAATTGTGGGGGCAAGACCATGTCTCGAAACCAAACAAAACACCCAAAAAGCTACGCATAGTGGCTCACACTTGTAATCCCAGTACACAGAAGACAGGGGCAAGAGACTGTTGCATATTCAGCCTGTGATGAATGGAGAAGACATGTCTCAAAAACAATAATACAACAAAAAGCTGGACATAGTGTCCCAAACCTGTGATTACAGCATTTGGGAAGCAGAGGCAGGGGGATCACCACAAGTTTTAGGCTAGTCTGATCTACTTAGGGAGTGCTAGGCCAACCAGAGCTATGCAGCAAGAAGCTGTCTCCATATGTGTATGTGTAGGGCTGGTGAGGAAGGCATGTGCCATGGCATGAGTGCTCATACATGTCCACACTTGTACACAAAACAAAAATGTAACGCAAAGAAATGAGTAATAAATAAGCACGTCAAATAAACTGTTTCTGAAATGCTCTAAGCCTGCTCCCTTCTCCTGTCTTCCCCCACTCTGATCTAGAACAAGCCTCAGGTATTTCCCCCATGAAGGATGAACTGACTGACCTCTCACTCTACATTTATTTCATAGCCATTTCTCTGCTCAGAGCAGCCTCATATACCTGCTAAAGGATTGTTTCCCTCCGTTTAAAATTCCCCAAAGGATCATAGAACTAAACTATTTGACAAAAGAAGCATGAGCTGGAGAGATGGCTCAGTGGTTAGAGCATGGACTACTCTTCCAAAGGACCAGAGTTCAATTCCCAACATTCCCATGGCAGCTCCCAACTCTCTGTAACTCCAGTTCCAGGGTATCTGACATCCTCTCACAAACAAAACACTAATGCACATAGAATGGATGAGCGATTAGAACAGATGCATCCGTGAAGATATAAAATGATTGGGAAATAGGCACATTAACAATATCACTATCGTTAGCTGTTGAGCCCCAAGCCACCATGAGACCCTGTTGCTTCATTGTTTTATATAGTTGAGTGAATATTAGATCCAAGTGTCAAGAAGAAAGGACCAGTGGCTTGGTGGTTTGAAAAGGCACTCAGCCCAGAGGCTAAATGGAAGGAAAACAGCACACAAAGAGAGCTAACATCTTTAGTCACCAGGAAAATGCCAATGAAAACAAATTGCATCATTTCTCTGCTTACCATTCCAACCTGCCATCATTTCTGACCTGGACTATGAATCTACATTATATCTCTTGGTTTTGTTCTCAGTTTTTTCCCATTAATTATTTACCTTATATCCTGATCACGCCCCACTCTTGTCACACAGTCTCCCCCTGCATCCCCTTTTCCTCAGAAGGCATGGAGGCCACCCATCCTCCCATCCCCTCCTGGCACATCAAGTCTCTGAAGGCTTAGAAGTATCCTCTTCCACTAAGTCTGGACAAGACGGCTCAATTAAGGGAACAGGATGCACAGATCGGCAACCATTTTAGGGACAGCCTCTGAGCCAGTTGTTGGGGGACACAGATAAAGAAGACCAAGCTGCACATCTGCTATACGTGTGGTGGTTGGGACTAGGTCCAGCCCTTGTATCCTCTTGCCCTTGTATGCTCTTTGGTTGGTGGTCTCTGGGAGCCCCCAAGGGTCCAGGTTAGTTGACTCTGTTGGTCTTCCTATGGGGTCCTAACTCCTCTGGGGCCCTTGATCCTTCTCCCTACTTCCCTAAGGCTTCCTGAGCTCCAGCTAATGTTTGGTGATGGCCTCTGCATATGTCTCCATTACTGGATGGAGCCTCTCAGAGAACAGTTATGCTAGGCTCCCGTCTTCAAGCAAAACAGAATATCACTAATAGTGTCAGGGATTGGGATGGGTCTCTAGTTGAGCTAGTTATTGGTTGGTTATTCCCTTAGTCTGAACCCCATCTTTGTCCCTAAATTTCTTGTAAACAGGACAAATTTTGGGTCATAAGTTTTGTGGGGTTGGTGTCCTTATCCCTCCACTGGGGTTCCTGATTGGATACAGGAGGTGGCCACTTCAGGTTCCATATCACCACTGCTAGGAGTTTCAGTAAAGTCATCACATAGACTCCTGGTAGCCTCTCCCATCCCAGGTCTCTGCTACTTCCTAGAGATGCTCCCACCCCTGCCAGCTTCCGATTATTTTTTTTTGTTTTCCTTTAGAAAATATTTTATTACCTATAACTTGTGTGTGTGTGTGTGTGCTTGCGTGTGTGTGTGTGTATGTATGTGTGTGTGCGTGAGTGTGTGTGTGTGTGTGTATGTAATGCACTCACATGTGGAGTCAGAGGACAACTTGTGGGAACTGGTTTCCATTATCCTGACTGGGTTTTAGGGATTGAACCTAGTGCCTTCACCAACTGAGCAATGCTCTTCCCACAATCAACATTGTAGCCCAGCTTGAATTCTCAGCAACCCCTCTGCCTCAGCCTCCTAAGCGCTGGGGTTTCTCTTCTATTTTTGTGTTTATTATAACAGAGTCTCCTTATCACAGTCCCCGTTAAGTGACCTTGTCACATCTCTGGTTGAAGTGTCTTTTTTTTTGTTTGTTTGTTTTTTGAGACAGGGTTTCTCTGTGTAGCTCTGGTTGTCCTTGAACTCACTCTGTAGACCAGGCTGGTCTCGAACTCAGAAATCCGCCTGCCTCTGCCTATTGAGTGCTGGGATTAAAGGCGTGCGCCACCACTGCCCGGCTTGAAGTGTCTTACTAGACCATAGGCTTAAATGCATGTGTTAGGCAGTTCAGTGAAAAAAAAAGTCTTTTCAAACAAATGGATCGATTAAAGGGGAATAATACGTAACTTTGAGTCATATTGTGTCATATATAAAACAAACTCAAAACATACTAGACTTAGATGCAAAATCTAAAATTATGGAACTTCTGTAAAAAATATGGGAGAAAAATCTTTGAGTTAGCAAGAGTTTCTTAGATAAGGTCCCAAACCATAAACCATATAAAGAGAAAGGTTGCTCAAGTGGACTTAACGGAAAGCTAACATTGTCTCTTTAGAAGGCACTATCCAATGATTTATATTGAATGTTCTTGGTTGGCAGTTTCCTTCCGAACTGCTTCAAACTGGAAGCAATATAAAGTGTGTGTTTGTATGCTTGTGTACATGTATAGTATTCGTGTAGAGGCCAGAGGTTGATCTTGGGTATCTTCTTCAACTGTGCTTTACCATATATTTAAAAGCAGGATCTCTCATCTGAACCTAGAGCTTGCCAATTCGGCTAGTCCAGGCATCCAGCTTGCTCTGGAGATCCCATATCTGCCACTTCAGTTCTTAGATTACAGGTAGGTCATCACAGCCACTTGATCTATGTGGATCTGAACTCCAATTCTCATGCCTGCAGAGCAAACAGTTTGCTCACTGAGACATCTCCTTCGTCCTCTACCTGGCTCACTTCTTGCCTAGACTGGTTTGCCAGTGAACCCAGGGATCTTCCTGTCTCTGCCTTCCCATTGTTGGGGTTACAGGTATCACCACAATGTCCAGCTTTCTGTGTGGGTGCTGGAGGTTCAAACTCAGGTTCTTCTGCTTGTGAGGCAATCTACTAACTGAATGTACCTGATAGTTTATGTCAACTTGATATAAGCTAGAGTCATCAGAGAGAAGGGAGCCTCAATAGAGAAGCTGCCTCCATAAGATCAAGGTGTAGGCAAGCCTGTGGGACATTTCCTTAATTAGTGATTCATTGGGGAGTGCCAGCCCATTGTGGATGGGGTCATTTCTGGGCAGGTAGTCCTCAGTTCTATAAAAAAAAACAGTCTGAGCAAGTCATGGACATAAAGCTAATAAGCAGCACCCCTCCATGGCTTCTACATCAGCTCCTGCCTCAGGTTCCTGCTCTGTTTGGGTTCCTCTCCTGACTTCCTTTGCCGATGAACCAGTATATGGAAGGGTGAGACAGTAAGCCCTCTCCTCCCCCAGTTGCTTTGGTCATGGTGTTTCATCACAGCAATGGTAGCCCTAATAAGACACTGAGCTGTCCCCTGCTCTTCCAGAGAACTTCTTATTTAGGTTCTATCCCACTCAATATTTTCATCAATGGCTTGTATGAAGTTGAAGAAGGTGTGCTTATGGAACCAAAGAGAAAGCAGCTTGCTCTTGTTTGGATATAGAATGTTCCTCAGGGGTCCATATGCTAAAGGTTTATTCACTAGCTTGGTGCTACTGGGGAGTGACAGAACCTTTCGAAGCAGTGCATGGTGGGAGGCCTTCATATTCCCAAAGCAAACAGTGGGACCCCAGCTCCCCTCCTCCTCTCTTTCACACCCTGGCCATGAGGTGTACCTCTTTGTTCTGTGATGCTTCTGCTGTGCTGTGTTGCTCACCTGCCACCAGAGGCCCAATGAATTGTGTGTCATGGCATGATACCTCCAAACTGGGAGCCATAATAAGCTTCAAACTAACATGTAACTTACTACCCTCAAACACAAGGAAATGGTGAACCCCAAGAAGTTCAGGAATACTTTGAAAAATTATTTATAGAAAGGATCTCATGTAGCATAAGTTGGCTTCAAATTAATTATGTAGCCGAGGATGATCTTGAACTTATGATCCTCCTGCCTCCTCCTTAGTGCCGGGGTTCTAGGCATGTGCCATCACATCCAGTTTTTGTTTGGTGCTGAAGACAGAGCATAAGACCTTGTGCTTATGAGGTAAGCAGTCCACCAACCAAGACCCAGGCTAGGAATACACACCTTTGAATGATGAATGTGAGGGCGGGAGAGGGGTCTCGGTGGCTGCCTACTTGCTGCTCTTGCAGAGGACCCAGATTCAGTTCCCAGCACCCACATGGGGCTCACAATCAACTGCTACTCCAGTTCCAGGGGACCCAATACCCAGTTTTTATTTATTTTTTTTATTTTGGGATAGTAGGCTGTTTTGGAATTTCCAACTGCAATAAGCCTATATAAAATTAAATAATCCGGTTATTAGAAGCTATCAGCCTAGATTGGGCGGCTCTAACACTATCCTAACTCATTCCCCAGCGATAAGACCCCTTGCTACTTGCAGTTTCTCCTGGCCATGTGGTTTTGGTCCATCTCAGCTTCATCCTCCTCCTCTTCAGTCTTCTCGCCCTCCCCTCTCATCCTCTTCTCTCTCTTTACCTCCCCCACTCTCAAACCTCCAGTATACCCCCCCCCCCATTGCCCAATCCTGGGCTCTAGTCTTTACTGACCAGTTAGAATGGAGAGAAGATTCACATGAGATCATCTGAATACAGGATGGGCTGCTTGTCAGAGCCAACCCCTCAAAATACATCAAAATACAAACAATATCAAAACAACCCCCAATAGTAGGCATCCATGTGATTCATATACATTGCATTCAGGCAAAACACTCAGACATGTTTAAAAAAACTGTATGTTGATTGTTTTCCACAGTGATTCATCCTGGTGAGCCCTAGAGTGCTGAAGTAGACTCTTGAAGGATTTAATGCATTGAAGATTTCATCTTCCTTATGACACAACAGAAAAATTAAATAAAAGAGCTTCAACTTAAGCTTCTAAACTCCCGGGCTAACTTACCTCCATTCTTGCCGTTTGCTTCTCGGGCATAAGCTCCCTGCCCACTGCCACTGGTATACTGAAGTGATGGTTTGCTCACCGGACCACAGGAACGCCAAAGTCAAAAGAGCAGGACCTGATCTTCAGGAAGCCAGTGTGAAATCCAAATTAAAGGGTCCAGAAGCAGATATTACCATTACCACTAGAAAGTGAAACTAATGCAAAAACCAGAAAGTTTTCTGCTTTCTGAGTCTTCCTTTGCTTCCCAAGTCTTTTGCTCTGTTTGTCTGCTGTATGCACATGGTTCCTTACCTCTAACATCCTTCTTCAACTGCTGATTCTGTCTGCTGTTGTCTTGGTGCTTGAGATTTTTCCTGCCTTTAAATTCTTTAATTGGACTGTATCACTTTGGGTCCTCGTCTTAGATTTCTTCTGAGGACGGTATCAATGTGAGATGTCACCTCAGGATTTCTTCTGAGGATCACTGACTCACCAGGATGCTACTTCACTCAGATGACAAGCTCCAGAGATATAGACCATCGGCAAATGGCTGTCTTATGCTCTGTATCACTGCCATCAGTTAAGTCTTATTGTGGGTCTTTAGATAGACCCTTCCCTGAGGTATTGTGTGTGCTGCCTCTCCATCATTTCAAAACAGTTAAGACCTCAGAGACCTAGGGTGAGCTCTGAGAGGCAGGATGAGAGACTAGACTCCCTGGCAGATAGACAAGGAAGTTAGGTAATAAAGATGACAAATTTCCAAATAAACAAGAGAAATGATCCCTGTCAGAATCTGGACTTATCTTTTATTTTGCTTGAATAAAGTGCCTGACCAGCTAAATTAAAAATTGAGGGATCGGAGTTGAGGGATTGGAGAGGTGGCTCAGTGGTTAAGAGCACTGGCTGTTCTTCCAGAGGGCCTGAGTCCAATTCCCACCAACCACATGGTGGCTCACAACCATCTGTAATGGAGTCTGATGTCTTCTATCATGTAGAAATATAGGAAGACAGAACACTCATATACATAAATAAACCTTTAAAAAATCCATAGTTGAACAGACACAATCCAGAGACAAGAAAAATCAGTCCTTTCCTGATTTATCCAGTGGGAAATTGTAAGTTCCAGGCAGTTCTTGAAGTGACTGCAGATACACATGATTGCTTTCAACTCCAGGCACCCTTCCAAATTCATTAAGTATTTGAACTGATGTCAGTAGTCCAGAGAATCTAGTGTTTCTGTGCTTGGCATTCTGTTATCCATAACAGATAAACAAAGCTGGACATGAATGTAGGGTTGAGGGCATATTTTCAGCTGCCCAAAATGAACCAGAGAGACAGAAGAGCATGGGAGAGATAGAGTAGTATATGGTGGGAACGTCCTAGAGCAAGGGATTTTCACAGAGGAGTTCCCTTGATCCAGAGAGATGGCTCAGCAGGTAAAGTGCTTGCTACACAAGCCCGAGTTCATTCCCTGGAGCTCAGATAAAGCTGGAAGGAGAGGATGAACTCTACAGATTGTCCTCTGATCTCCACACTGCTGCTAAGGTAGGAATAGGCCAGAGAGAGAGAGAGAGAGAGAGAGAGAGAGAGAGAGAGAGAGACATACACACACACACACAGAGAGAGAGACAATGAGAGAGAGACACAGAGACAGCGAGACAGAGAGATCAGTATCTGGTTGATTCTTCCTTTGCAGCTGTTGTCTGTACTTTTTATGTTAGATGCAAGATGAATGCTGTCTCCCAGAAGAGCACCTTTAGGCTTTGTATCTACAAAATTATTTTTTAGAGAATTGAATGAAAAAGCTCCAGAAATGTTTAGAATGGTAAGCTAGTTTATGCTTAAAAATCTTAACTATTATTATACTGCCATCACCGTCATCAGTGTTGCCTGGCTTCGTCATTCCTTGTGTGCAACCAGTACCTCTTCCATGGCAGGTCCAGGTCAGTGACTAGGGAGGAGGCATGGCAACAGCATAGCACCATGAAACGGGAGTGTTTCAGTCCAGATCCAGGATAAAAACAATGCTAGGTCTACAGAGAACATGAACATCCTCTTTAGTTTTTTAAAGCAAAGATTTTTAAAAAAATTTCATTTACGTGCACCTCTGTTTATAAACAACGTTTGGGTGTGTATCGGTGGAGGTCAGGAGAGAGCACAGATGTCCTGGAGCTGGAGGTACAAACAGTTGTGAGCTGTTTTCTACATGGGGTTGAGAACTAGCCAGAAACTCACTTGTGCTCTATCCCTGGAGCACGCACGATGGACCGAGAGAACTGACTCCTGCGAGCTGTCCTCTGTCAATGTGTGTGCTATGGAAAGCTCTCTCTTTTTCTCCCTCTTCCTTCCTGTCCCCTACCATATAAGCAAAATATGTAATAAAAAATTTATTTCAAAGTGCTTCATGTATCACCTTCTAAAATAAATAAATAAAATAAGATAAAAGAGAGTTATCATGCTTCCCTTAGGCCTGCACTCAAGAGGCCTTTCTGTTGGATTACAATATATAACAGCAAATAATGACCTCAGATGTCCATTAAACCCCTGTCCCAGTAGTAGTGCTCAACGAGAACCCTAGAGTGTCTGATAAGATCTCTACAAGTCTGGAACTATAAAAGGATGAAGAAATTGGCTTATGAACTTGGATAGAGACCTTGGGTTTCAGCTCTGTTTAAAAATGACCAATTTGGGGCATCTCTTTCATCTCCTAGAAAGACTAAGAAAACAATGCATGTTAAACAGTTTTGTCCAGGATTCAAGGCTCATGTGGAGGTGGAAGCCAAGGTTCTATTTGCAGGGAGTGTAGATACTGTTGTTAGCAGAATTTCGCCGGTAAGAGGGCCATTGAAATGGCCCTGTGGGTAAAGCCCCTGAAAACAAAGGCCTGACTGATGTGTTTATAAAAAATATAAAGATATAGAAGTTATAGAAGTATAGGGAGGTAAGGAGGTGTGGGGGAAGGGGGCGCCTCAGCGGGCCTAAGCCCAGGCATCTCTTCCCTCTGAGGGACCAGCCGCACGCGAAGGTATAGTATAGAATAGAGTTATTCAGGGCATGGGGAGGGGAGTTAAGAGGGGAATAGAGGCAGAGAAAGGCAGAGAGGGAGAGAGAGAGAAGTAGAGGAGTGGAGGTCAGCCATGACCACGTGGAGAGAGGGGGTTAGGGAATGGGGAGAGGTAAGGGGTAAGGGATACAAGGGAGAAAAGAAGAGTAAGAGAGAGAGGAGAGGCAAGCAGCCCCTTTTATAGTGGGCCAGCCCACCTGGCTGTTGCCAGGTAATTGTGGGGTGGAGTTTAGACAGAATGCTAACACTGACAACTGGAGTTTAATCCCTGTATGTAGGTGAGAATCCAGATGCCGTGGTTGTGTGCATCTGTGATCTCAGCCCTCCTATAGGGAATGTCTTAGGGTTTCCATTGCTGGGAAGGGACACCATAACCAAGGCAACTCTTATAAGGACAACATTTAATTGGAGCTGGCTTACAGGTTCAGAGGTTTAGTCCATTATCATCAAGGCAGGAAGCATGGCAGTGTCTAGGCAGTCATGGTGTGGGAGGAGCCAAGAGTTCTACATTTTTGGTTGGAAGGCAGCCAGGAGAAGACTGTCTCCCATGTGGCTAGGAGGAAGGTTTCTAAGCACACCCCCACAGTGACACACTTCCTCCAAGGTCACACCTATTCCAACAAAGCCATACCTCCTAATAGTGCCACTCGCTGGGCCAACCCTATTCAAACCACCACAGGAAGACATATGGGACAGTCAGCTGGAAGCCTGTGTGCGAGGCAGTCTGCTGGGAAGTAGCAGAGACAACAGGAGAGATCTTGTCTCAATAGGTAGGAGGTGAAGACAGCTCCTGAACTGATCCTTGACGTTCACACGAACATCATCAGATTTGCACAATTGCATTCTCCCCCTTGCCCTCTCACCTCTGTCTCTCACATACAGAAACAATAAAAAAGTTTAAGGATCTACTGGGAAAAAAAAGAATTCCTTAGTATAAGAAGTGCAGGAGTGAGTAGAACAATACACGCAACTAACTTTTTTCCTTCCTTCCTTCCTTCCTTCCTCACTTTTCTTCCCTCTTTCTTTTCCTTCCTCCCCCCTCCTCCCCTCTCTTTGATTCTTCGTGAATTTCACAACACGTACTCCAATCCCATGCATCTCCCAGTCCTTCATATCTGCCCTCTGCCCCAAAAGAACAACAAAAACAACAAAAAAAGCCATCTGGTCGTGGAAGCTGCAGTGTGTCATACAGTATACTCTTTGCTCAAACGGCTTTACTGGCAAGTGTTCATTGCAATGGTCCATTGACCATTGAGTCTTTGGTTCGAAGCCTCTGGTTTCTGCTACACTATCAATACTGCATCCTCACTGAACTCTTTTGCCTCTATACGAGTCCATAAGCCAATTTCTTCATCCCATTTTTCCCGTGTCGTGGAGATCCTGCAGCTTTGGATCTGCAGGACCAGCCCCTTCACCTGTCCCAATAGTTCATAGCTGGGGTGAGACAACTCAGAGCCCTGGATCTGGGCCTGGGTGGAAGCTAAGTTGGTCTACCTGCCAAGTCTCTCACTTTGCCTAGGCAAGGGGAGAGGCCAGCTCTCCTAAGGCCATCAATGGGCAGGGCCACCTCAGCACAATGCCCAGGCAGCATTCTAGACCAGGGACACCCACATAGCCTTTGGTGGTAACATGGGCCTTGGACATCACCACAGACCCTGGCTGTGATAAGACCATGGACCCAGACATGGTTCTTAATGGTAGCCCAGGCCAGGATGTCACCATGGCTTCAGGTGGCAGTACAGGCCACCCAGATTAGTCTGTGTTGTTGTATGTCCCCACGCCCACAGAGTCAGCATGGGCCTTAGACAGCAACACAGACTACTGATATCGGATGGCTTTTGGTGGCAACCTAGGTCACAGACATCAGCACAGACCCCAGCTACAGGATGGCCACAGACCCAGACATGGCTCCTGGTGGCAGCCCAACCTGGACATACCATAGCCTCAGGCGGTTGTATTCCATTAGCCAAGTCACCATGAGACAGCTAACAGGAAAATCAAAATGGAGGAGCTGTTTTTGCTTTTTTTTTTTACACCTACCTTTTGTCTCTCATACACGCCATCTCCAACCATTCACAGAGCTAACCTGACCACAGACAGCCATGGAATCATCTTTCATTTCTTCTCCTCATCCTTTACTTTATGACCAATTTATTTAAAAAGAATTCAAAATACATTCATTACTGCCTGCTTATTACCACTGCTTTTATTAACTCGATCCCAACCCTGAACTCACTGATTCTGGAGAGAGCTTTTACTGGGCCCTGCTCAAGCCTGTACTCCTTTCTCTCTTCTGTAACATATGGAGGGCTCAGAAAGGCCCCAGCTTGCTCCTTGTGTCTGGTTGTTTGATGTCACCTCCTCTATTCTCTTACCACCAGTAAGCTGGCTGGCTATCCTACTTCACTCAGATCTCTGTTCAATCTGTATACCTAGCCCTCTGGACTGACAAAACAATGTTCCCTGTCTTTTGACCCAAACCTATAGCTTTTACTAGGTCTCAAAGGCATTAGCCTACTCTGTTGTCTTACAGACACCAGTTAACTACTTTTTCTAAAGTATAGATTTCAATTACAGTGGGATTACTACTGTACAGTCTTCTGAAAACTAAAATTCACATAAGCTTCAGGGGATCAAAAAGTTGTAGGACTTGGATCCACCTGCCACAGATCAAATGGATTCCAGATAAATATATCTGCCTGTTCTTAAAAGTGGGATTTCCCCCTTGGTCTTGGATTCCTTACCTTCCCCAATTACTAGACAATTTTAACTTCTAGCCCTAGTCTATAAGGAGATTTTCACCTGGCTGACAGACTCCATCTAGGGATCACCTTTGGAACTGCTGATATTCTCCAGATATGCCCAGCCATTGACTAGCATTTCAGTCTTCCTGGGCCCCTATGACAATGTCCTAATGCTGTCTATTGTCCCACCTAACAGGCCGAAATGCTAAGTCAAAATGGAAACCTACACCCACACTGAAAAGGACTCCACTTTGTGATCCTGACCACCCTAATGGCCATGAAAGTAGATGGGATCCAATCCTGGATTCATCAATCTCAAGAATCTTAAGTACCTAAGTACCCCCCCACCCCCCACCCCCAAACATCAGAACCTGGACCATCAATGAGTTGTCACACAACACCTGCAGGACCTGTTAAAAAAATCAGGCTGGTAAAAGACTCTGGAGACTAGTTCTCTGTTTTGTGTTGCCTTGAGCTGCTGAGGCACCCGCTCCAGTACGACACATATGGACATTGATTAGAACTACAGATGGGAGCCTAATTATTAATATCACTGTCTGTGACTCCCCCACCCTGACCTTTGGCTTATGTAAACTGTTTGGGCCAATATAGAATAGGTGCCCAAAGACTGCAAACATATATGTCCCCTCATTCTCTAGGTCTTTTGGATGTGGGATCCAGAGTATGGAAAATAGTCTAGCCACCCTTCAGGTATATGCTTGTCCCTCAGATGAAGACTCTGACTGTGGGGGACAAGATATGTACTTTTGTGCTTCATGGGGCTGTGAAACATTAGCTCCCTTGGTCACTGATAATAATTATGTTTAGTTACAGAGGATGGAGAGCTAGTCTAAACACAAAACAAAACAAAACAAAAAAACCCTAAAAAAACCCAACCTTATTCAAATTAAGATAAAATATGGTGTAAGTAATGTATGGGATACAGGAAAGACTTGGGGACTCTGTCTTTATGCATCTGGTAGTGACCCTGGGATGATGTTCACAATCCGGAGATTACAGGACACCAGTACCAGGACCTTATACATCACTGGTTCCAACAAAGTGTGAAACCATCTTTTTGACCCAGCCCCTAAGCAAGAGCAAACCACCCAGCAATTTCTCTGCTATCACATAGCCAACAGGCCTCTCCCCAGACTTGGTCACCTTTCCCTCTACCCCAAGAGTTCTTCCTTTCCCCTTAGGAAGAGAAGAAACTGAGGCACTTGAGACTCTTTGGTCATTATTGTACCTGTGCATCCATTGCCTCAGGCATATGGTTCTGGAGAGGGAGGCTGGGAACACCTAGGACGTCTACCTAATGGCCAGGGCAGCTCCAGTACTAGTTCCTCTCCTAGTATGCATGGGCACAGCAGGGTCTTCCAATATGGGGGTAGCAGCATTTATTAAGGAAGATCAAATTTTTAAATACTTAAGTTTACAAATTGATCAAGACTCCTGGACCCTGACAAACAAGGTCTTACTATGTAGCTTTGGCTTGCCTGGAACTTCCTATGTAGACCAGGCTGGCCTCAAATTCAGAGACACACCTGCCTCTGCCTCCAAAGTGCTGGATTAAAGCATGCATCACCACACCTGGCCCTGTTACACATAATTTTATAAACCCTTCAGAAAGATCATGTAAGTTTTGGTTTTGCTTCAATAATCTATCTATCTATCTATCTATCTATCAATCAGTTTTTAAAGAAAGAGTTTCTCTCTGTAGCTTTGGCTGTTCTGGAACTTGCTTTATAGACCAGGCTGGCCTTGAGCTCGGAGATCTGTCTACCTCTGCCTCCCAAGTGCTGGGGATTAAAGGTGTGTGACACCATGCCCAGGTGCTTCATTAGTTTAGGAAACAAATTTCTAATATATGTCTGGTTGCACAAGTAGAGATTTCCAAACGAAACAAAGTATCGAGTGGAGAAAGTTACCCAACACACTTTAGTTTTCATGTTGACCATCTGACCCCTTTGTATTTATGTGTATGTGCTTGTGTATTCGCGTGTGTGTGTAAATGCTGTGGAAGTTAGAAGACCAGATCAGATCCCTTGGATCTTGAGTTGGTTACAGAGTGTTGTGAATCACCAAAAGTGGGTGCTGGAGACTGAATCCCCATCCTCTGAAAGAACAGCAAGCACTCTTAAACGCCAAAAGCCATCTCTCTAGCCCCTACTTTGAATTTTTATGTCAGTTTTTTGGGAGACTAATAACCCTTGAATAAAATGATATGAACACGCAAGCTAGTAACTTAACGACATCCTGGTAACATAAAAAGCAGAAATCCTGCAAAGTCTTAAACAAAAAGCTTTATTATTTATGGGGATGTTATTAGTAATAAGCTTCTTGTTCAAAAATTAGAACTTCAGAAAACAAAGATTCACTATCATACCTAATACATAATTTGAATAGTAAAATAGTCTCTGTTTTATTTTTAAATAGAGAAAATTTATATCCAGTAGCATGCTATTGAAAACAATGAAATGTTCATTCATTAAAAATGTATCAAGAAAATACATAATAAAGTATAATTTGTAGCATAAATATAAGCTAGTAAATTCATTTCCATTAAGTACATTATGATTTACTTTTATAAACATAAAAGTCTAGTATTTTAAATGCAGAAATACAGAAGTTATTTACAGGAATTCTCAAAAATAATGACTCCACTAAGCAGTGACTATCACAGCTCATCAGTATTTTCTTTGCACTGTGGATCCAACATCAGGAGACAGACTGGCCCTTGGCTGGCTGCTCTGTAAGAGAGTTCAGAGGGTTCTCTTAACTGCCATGTCCTCAGATGTTCACAGGTCATTCTCTTTTCAGATCATGGCTTTTAAGAAGACTATAAAACTCAAATCAAAATAGTACATCCATCAATTTCAACGATGCTGTACTCTGCTCTTTGTAAGGCATCGTATGGACAGTAATGATTCACAATCTTCATATTTTACTATTGGTAATATGTGCTTTGTAAAATCCTCCTGAGTGTGTGTGGCGTCGTTGTATGTGGGCAGATGTGCATGTGCGCTTGCAGGCCGGAGGTTATCTTCAGGCATTTTCCCTCTCGACTTACTTCGTTATTATTCCTTCTGAGACAGGGTCTCTTCACTGGACTTGAACATCACCATTGTGGCTGACTGGCCAGCGGAGCCCTGAGGTCTGACTGTGTGCATGCCTAAGGGCTGACCCATAGACTATATATCCTTTTCCACATGGGTGCTACGTATCTGAACTCAAGTCCTTATGCTGTGCAGCAGTCCTTAACCACTGAGCCACCTCTCCAAATCCTTAGGAGTAGCTTCCTAACGCCAGGTGTGGTGTGCACCCCTACAATCTCAGCTCTGAGGAGGTGAGAGGCAGGACCAAGTATACATGGTTAACTATATAATGTCCTGTCTCAAAACCACTACGCAATACAGAGGAATCTTTTGTCATCTGTTGTGTAAATGGTCAAGTATATCCTTCCTTCTTTCTTTGTTTTTTTACAGAAACCCTTGGAAGCCATGTAAGATTCTCGGGATGTTTAACATATATTTTAGGCCGAAGAAATAACTTACTTCTTAAAAATTCATTAAATTGATTTTATTTTAAAACTAAATAAGATACTCTAAAATGAAAATTGTAAGATTTGTAGGATTTTTTGCTTTGATAATTTACACCTAAGCAATTATAGGGCCTTGGTAGTCTCATGGCAACTCCGTTACATTGCACAGTTCACCTGCTGCCTCAGGAGCTACCTTCTTTTGTCTAGCTGTGGCCCTATCAGAGTGCCAGATATACAGGAAGAACCAGAGTTGGTTAGACTGTAGAGGGAGTCTGACATGGAGAAAGCTTGGGCTGAAATAGCCTTCCCAGATGGAAGCTTGCAGTCATGTCCTGAAGAATAACCAGGAAAAAGGCAGGTAAGGTGGCAAGAACAATGGGACTCCAAAGAATGCCAGGATAGAGGACAAGTTCCCAGGGAGCAACAGGGTGAAGCTGCAGAGACCAGAATGCCTCTTTCTGGCATTAAAAAAATTTATAATTTTGCCTGCTCTTGGGATACTCCCTCCTACTGGGTTGCCTTGTCCAGCATTGGTGTGAGGGCCTTTGCCTTGTCTTATTGTGTCTTCTTTTGTCGTGTTTGGTGGTTGTCTCTTGGAGGCCTCCTCTTTTCTGAAGGGAGACGGTGGGGGAATGGATCTGAGGGAGAGAGGAGGTGGGAGGGGAGGAGCTGGGAGAAGTGGAGGGAGGGGAAACTGTGGTCAGGATGTACTGTATGAGAAAATCATCTATTTTCAATGAAAAGAATAGTACATTAGCCATGTGGTGGTGGCTCATGCCTTTAGTCCCAGCATTCTCAATTCAGAGGCAGGTAGATCTCTGAGTTTGAGGCCACTCTGGTCTACAGATACGAGTTTTAGGACAACCTGGGCTACATAGGACAATCCTGTCTCGAAAAACGGAAAACAAAAACAAAAAACAAAACAAAAAACAAAACAAAAGCCACTAAAACAACATTTGGACCTAATGTAGCCAGATGATTACCCATTGTTAGTGGATTGGACCCATCATGGTAGAACTACTATTGACAGGTCATTGCAATTAAGCTTGGGTAAGTGCTAACAAATTAAGCATCTGTGTCACGGATTTGATCTTTTAGGTCATTAACTGACATTTGTCCATGGAGCCAGATTCTTTGTACTTAAAATGTACTTTAAAAATGTACTTAAAATGGGAAGTAAACAATGTCTCATAATGAATGAACCAAAGTAAAGATACTTAGAATTTTCAAATTTTGGATCCATTAAATTTTTATTAGGAAGGAAAAAATATCACTGGAGATATCAAATTAGGTAATTGCCAAAAAAAAAAAAAAAAAAAAAAAATTAAGGAAAACACAAGCTAATAGGGAACAAGCGATTGCCAACAAGGCTTGTCCCAGAGCTGTGTGTAGGGTGCACAGTGAGGTGGGGGGCAGCGGCAGCCTCCTCTCCTCACTGCTGCTCACTGTAGGCCTGGCTCAGAGTGAGCACAGGCACATTTTACAAAAGAGGCAGTATTGGGAAATGGAAATTTTACACAATTTTATTCTTTCCTATCAAGATTTCAGAACCAAGGGCACTCAATTTTATCTTCCACTCAAACCTCCAATGGTTCTTACATGTGAAAAAGTTTTATTTATTGTATTCTATGTGACTGAGTGTTTTGCCTGCACACATGCTCCTGTGAGGTCAGAAGAGGGCATCTCATCCCTGGGGAACTAGAGTTTCTGATGATTGTGAACCACCATGTAGGTGCTAGGAGTCAAACTTCAGTCCTTTGCAAAAAGAAGTGTCTCTGACTGCTGAGCTATGTCTCCAGCCCGCCTCCAAAAGTTCTTATTTCTATTAATGTCCACATAAACCAAGGAAAGAAAAGAACTTAGGAAACACTTACCAGAAGTGGTATTAATTGTAAAGTATTTTTGATGCAAGGGTTTTTGCGAATTGCTTCTTGTACATCTGAAAAATCATACCATGACACAAAAATAATTATTTATGTAGGGAGAATCACTAATGAGAATTAGTAATGAAATTCTGATGTGTCAAAATATTGAAAATTGAATACAGGACTCTTTTCCTATTGAACCCAGAAATAGTTCTTATATATTGTGGGACTGTGAAAGGTAGCTTGGTCCCCGGTTGAGCTAAGGCTTGAAGTCCCAGAAACTCTGAAGGGATGGTAGGTGTTTCACCTGTTCCTGGGCACCAAGCCCCTGTCACTAGCCACAGCCCCCCATAGATTTGTGGCCATCAATCATGTAAGGACAACACCCCAAGCTCCTCCACATGTAGAGGATGTAACCTGTGGTCACGTATTCTCAAGACAGATCTCCATTTTAACGAGGTACCTAAAGGCCTGAAGGGCTTAGCCAATAAGCTTTCCTTCCTAGACACTCCTCCCTGTAAAAGGTATTTAACCTCAGGCCCACCCTGAGAAGTGGGGTATGGTTTTACACATACATTTTCCACCATGACAATAAATGCTTTAAAACCATGGACTGCCTCTTTTCATTGGGATCCGCTGTGGGGAGCCATGGAGAAGGCCTTTGCCTAAAGAGCCGCTGTCTAATCTCCCGTAGAAGGCCTCTCTGCACTCCTAGTCATGGCTACCACCAAGCTCAAGCCTACCACAATCAAGTCAAGAACTCTCCTCTGTGGACCAGTCAGAGTGCCCCCCCTCCCCGTGCCCTGGGCTAGATCCAGACCACAGCCCCCCATGCTATTCAGCTTTGCCTCGGCATCTAGTGGTGCCTGGATGTTCAAGAACCTGAAAACCAGATGGCCCCGGCCTCATCGCAGGCCCAGGTACCCCTGAGCCAGCTCTGGCAGTCCCGCACCTCAGACTGTGCTTTTCCACCCCCAGAGAGGTGTCCAGGGGTTTCTCTACAGCCCAACACCTTCCCGGTGATGGTGTGTGGTAAGTGTGGTCAACTTCCCACAGTCTGCCTCCCCAAGCAGTCAAGCCCTGTGGCAGAGCAGAGCAGGACACACATAACCCTACAATATGTATATTAGGTCCAAAATTAAGAGCAATTTGATTAGGAACAATTATATAAAACTGAAGCTGATAACAGGGAATCTCTAGTATCTTGAAAATATGTTACACTCCCTTTTGTTTCATTCTTTTTCTTCTCTTTTTTAAAAGTGAAAACATTTTTTTTTTTTTTTTTTTTTTTTTTTGGTGGTTATGGTGGCTTATGTCCGTAATGTTAATAGTGAGAAGGTAGGGGCAGGTGGCTTTCTCTATAAGTTTGAGGCTAGCCTGGCCTAGGTAGTGAGTTCCAGGTCAGTCAGCCAGTCTTATGCAATGAGGCTCAACCCTTCTTCCTGCGCTGGGACTTGAATTCAGGCCCTGTCTCACACTGTTTTTTGTTTTGAAATGTGCTGGGCTCTTTCCTCTGTATGTTGGTAGTACTCACTAGATTGTAAATGTAGCAGATATGATCACCTTATGAACCTCAGGTCGCATACCTTTGTCATTAAGCTTCACTGCACTATTGCTCACCTGTTTGTACTGTATTCTGGATAGGGTTTTCTCGTTTCTATTCTGGGTTATTAACTCTCTCTACCGATGTCTATAATCTGTTGTTTCTAAACAATCAGCTGAATTTTAAATTTATTCATATTTTCCATTCATAGGTGTCATGATTTTCCAAAGAGGCTAAGACATTTTATAATGCTTATTTCCTTACTGGATTTTGGAACCAATTTTTGATTATTTAATATATATATATATACACACACACATATATAAAAGTAGTTATTATATAGTTTTCTTTGCCCCTGATAATTTTGTTATATAAAACAAAGACATCATAAATTTTGAAGGCAAATGGATGGATCTTGAGAATATCATCATCAGTGAGGTAACCCAGACCCAAAAGGACATGCACGGTATATATTCACTTATTAGTGGATATTAGCCATAAAATACAGGGTGACCATGCTACACTCGCTCAACCCAAGGAGGCTGGACAGGAAGGAGGGCACAAGCAAAGATGCTTGAGTCTGACTTAGAAGGAGAAATGGAATGATCATGGAAGGCAGATGGAGGGAGGGAACTGGGTGGGAGAGGGGATCCGGAGTCAGGGAGTTCAGGGTTGGGTGTGGGGAAGAATGGGGCAGGAATGGCTGGATGACCATGAGAATGAACGGAAATCTGCAACTGATAGGGTGGGATGAGGTTGGGTGTGGGGAAGGACGGGGCAGGGATGGCTAGATGACCATGAGAATGAACTGAAGTCTGCAACTGATAGGGTAGGATGAGATAGGGGGATATCTCCAGTAAGAGATGGAGACATGAGATGGGGAGGTACCTAAGAATCAAGGGGGGTGTCTTTAGCTGTTACTCATAGTACTGGGGATATGGAACCTGGGAAGGCTGCCTTCTGTGGCCAGTCAGGAACCTGGTAGAGCAACAGGACATTAACCCACCCATAAAACTTTCGACCCCAAACTTATCCTGTCTACAAGAAATGCATGGATTGGGGATGGAGCAGAGATGGAGGAACAGCCAACCAATAACCGGCCCAACTTGAGACCAATCCCATGGGCGAGAACCCATCCCTGACACTACTAATGATACTGTGTTATACTTGTGGACAGAAGTCTAGCATGGCTGTCCTCTGAGAGGCTCCACTCACCAACTGACTCAGACAGATGCACGTACCCACAGTCAAACAGTGGATGGAGCTTGGGGACTCTTTTAAAAGAATAGGAGGAAGGAGTCCTCCTGTGGGTCCCTAAGGGGCTAGGAACTCCTCAGGAAGACCAACAGAGTCAAGTAACCTGGATCCTTGGGGCTCTCAAAGTCTGAATTACCAACCAAAGAGCATACATGGGCTGTGCTTAGGCCTCCCTGCCCATATGTAGCAGATGTGTGGCTTGGTCTTTAAGTGGGTCCTGAACACTTAAAGTCTCAGGGGACTATCCCAAAAGCTGTTGCCTGTATGTTCTTCTAGATGGGCTGCCTTGTCTGGTTTCAGTGGGAGAGGAAGTGCCTAACCTCTCAAAGACTTGAAGTGCCAGGGTGGGGGGATACCCAGGGGGCACCCCGCCAGCTCAAAGGAGGAGAGGAGGGTATGGGGGAAGGATTGGCAGAGGGGGTGACTGGGAGGGAGCAGTGAGTGGAATGGGAAGTGAGTAAGTAAAATAAATAAAAAAACTTATTAATAAATATAGTTATTTTATAGTTATTTTGCATCTGTTTTGTTATATAAAATCTTCTATTTAGTTCTATTTAGTATTTAGTATAGCTCTATTTAGTATGTTGTATTGTGAATTCTTTTGATGTGAATTATTTTCTTTATGGATTAAGTTTTTTATGATTATTGAATATTAATTTGCCTTAGATTTCATTTGTGATACTTCATTGAAGACTGGAATATAGGCCATATCTCTGAAAGCGATATTAATATACCTTTTCTCAATTATTTGGGGTATTAGAAGTTTGAGATAACTTTCAACTAAGTTCTTTGCTTCAGGCTTTATAGACTACCCAGGTAGAACGAACATGAGCTGTAATTACTCTGAGGAACACACTAGGCTACATTTCTAAAGCACCAGAGAAGTTTTCCTCCCTTCCCTCAGCAGATCAATACTGAAATTTAAAAATACAAACTTTGTTTAAACCTTCCCACTTTCCGTGGTGAAATGCACGTCTTTCGACAGTCCACGGGCTCTATCCTTATCTCCCTAGTTCAGAACTTTTTCTCCTTTTTTCTTTTTCCTAGAGACAGGGTCTAATCACGTTACCTAGCTGGTCTGGAACTAGATTGGTCACCCATGCCGGCCTTCAGCTGTCACCACTTACAAGCTGATATTACAGGCACTGATTGCTTCATGCCCATATACACTTAGCTTTATTTCTTAGCTTTAAAAATTCTCTCTGTGTGTATCCAACTTTGAGGTTAAAAAAAAAAAAAAACTACTTAATAAAGTCACCTTCATGATGGTCAGTGTAGACAGCTGGTCTATGCTAAAACACGAGTGACATGGTGACATGTTCACACGTTCCTTTTCCTTCATTCTTTTTCTTCAAAGCCTCCCCTCAATACCCCTGAGACAGGGTCTCTGTAGCCCTGGCTGTCCTGGAACTCACTCTGTAGACCAGGCTGGCCTTCAGTTCAGAGGTCCGTGCCGGTCTCTGCCTCCTGAGTGCTGGGATTAAAGGCTTCTACCACCATGTCCTGGTTATATCCACAACAAAGTCAGTAAAGTACAGAAATTGGTACCATCATAAATGATATGGTGTATCTGCAATAATCTGAAGTATTAGCAATGCTCTCACTTTTAGATGATTTATTAGGATGGTAATCTGGACCCATCTGCATGCTTCCTTCAGAGTTTTAAAGACTTAATGATGAAATATTAAAAAGATAAGGACAAGCAGCTTAAGCTTAAGGATGCAGCGCCATCTGCTCGTCGGGCTGCCCTCTCCATACTCACAGTGCAGCCTTTCATCGAGGCGGTGGAGAGACTGCAGGATCTTCTGCTCTTCGGCTGATAGGGCACAGATATTGGGTGGATGGGACAGAGCTGGCTTCTGTAGCTGCTTGCTGTTTATGGCAGTCAGAATTTCATCTTCAGGCACTGAAGAATTTACGAGGCTTTCGGCCACCAAAAACTCAGAAGTACTATCTGAAACTACAGAAACCAATGGTTATTCTTCAACTCCTTTTTATCTTTGGGACCAGCCCTAATATTGATTTATTGGAATTACATCTATATGTATCATGCCACATAGAGAAGTCAGCAAATATTCTGTTAATGCTATTTAATTATTTATTACTTTTTCTAGGATTAGGACTTATTTTACTTTTAAATTAAAATTTGTAATTGTATCATTTTCCTCCTTCCCTTTCTTTCCTCCAGTCCCTCCCACGCACTGTCCCCATTTGCTGCCTGTTTCTATCCCCAACCCTGCGTGCACAGACAGACAGACAGACAGACACACACACACATTAATACAACCATGTGAATCCACTTAGTGTTGCTTTTCAGGGCTGACCACCTGGTATTGGAAAATCAATCATAGGCTCATCTTGACCAAGACCAATTTTTCCCTGTCAGCATTTCTTAGTT
The DNA here is from genome assembly GCA_019843965.1 of Rhynchomys soricoides. Classification (NCBI taxonomy): domain Eukaryota; kingdom Metazoa; phylum Chordata; class Mammalia; order Rodentia; family Muridae; genus Rhynchomys; species Rhynchomys soricoides. The sequence goes on from JADRCH010000030.1 coordinate 4,462,763, forward strand.
GCCTGCCCTTCGTTTGGAGCTGGGGTCCTATGAGATCTTCAGCCTTCCATGTTAGCCTGTCTGTTGGTGGTACCCTGTCCAAGTCTTAGGTGGCCGTATTGTTGGAATAATATTCACTTTTGATGTGTATGAGTGCAGGCATGTTTGTATACCACATTCAGGCAGTGCTTGACAAGGGTACAAAAGGGTGGTCGATGCTTTGGGACTGAAGTTTTACCTGATAGTGAGTCTCCATATAGGTGCTGGAATTGCATCTGGATCCTCTGAAAGGGCAGCCAGAATTTCTAATCACTGACTAATCTCACCACCACAACCACCAAAATAACAGGAATCAACAAACACTGTTTACTGCTATCTCTCAATATCAATGGTCTCAATTCTCCAATAAAAAGACACAGACTAACAAAATGGGTCCAAAAATTAGGATCCACCCTTCCATAGCATCCAAGAAACACACATTAACATCAAAGACAAACATGAACTCAGGATAAAGAGTTGGAAAAAGATATTACAAGCAAATGTGCCTAAGAAACAAGCTGTGTTTCTTAGTCAAACTTATGGGACATAATGAAGGTGGTTCTAAGAGGCAAGTAGACAGCACTGAGTGCCTACATAAACATTTACACAAATCTCATACTAGTGACTTAATAGCAACTTCTAGGACAAAGAGATGAATCGCACCCAAAGGGAGGAAATTGCAAGAAATAGTCAAACTCATGGCTGAAATCAATAAAATAGAAAAACAAAAGAATGCTAAGTATCAATAAAATGAGTCGGTTCTTTGAGAAAAATCAGTAAGATTGACATACTTGTATCCAGTTAACTAAAAGGTAGAGAGAGAATGTATGAATTAACCAAACTAGAAGTGCAAAGAGGGGGTTAACAACAGACACCGGAGAAATCCAGAGAATCAAAAGTAATACCTGTACTATACCAAATTGGAAAATCTAAAAGAAATGGATGATTTGTCTTAATATATAGCACTTCACAATGTTAAATCAGGATCAGATAAGCAATTGAGACTGTCCTATATCACCTAGTAAAATAAGACTAGTAGTTAGCAAAGGAAAAAAACAAAAAGCCTAGGGCCATGGTTTTAGTGCAGCATTCTGTCAGACTTTCAAAAGAGAGTTAATGCCCATAGTTCTCAAATTATTCTATAAAATAGAAACAGAAAGAACACTGCACAATTTGTTTTACAATGTCACAATTATTCCGATAGCCAACATAAAGACCTAACAAAGAAAATTACAGACCAATTTCCCTTATGAACATAGATGCAAAATTTCTCAGTAAAATATATGGAAACAGAATCCAAGATCACATCAAAAAGATCAATTCACCATGGTCAGGTAGGCCTCATCCCAGAGATGCAAGAATGGTTCAACATATGAAAATCAGTAAATGTGATCCATTGTATAAACAGACTGAAAGATAGAAATCACATGATCATCTCATTAGGTGTGAATAAGGCTTCAGACATGCCCGACCCTTCATTATAAAAGTCCTGGAGAGATTCAGGATACAAGAGGCATACCTCAGGATCATAAAGACAGTTTAGAGCAAGCCCACAGCCAACATAAAATATCTTGCAGTAACTCTAGCCAAGTAAGTGAGAGTTGTGTGATAAAAACTTTATGACATTGAAGAAAAGAACTGAAGAAGATATCAGAAGATGTAAAGGTCTCCCATGCTCATGGATCGGTAAGATTAAAGTAGCCATCCTGTTAAAAAATTTGACACAACCTCCATAAAAATTCCAATACAATTCTTCACAGGTCTTGAAAGGACAATTTTCCTCTTCATATATAAACACAAAAAGGCCAGGGTAGCTAAAACAATTATGAACAATAAAAGAATTGCTGGAGGTACCACTATTCCAGATTTCAAGTTGCACTGTAGAACTAGAGTAATAAAAGTTGCATGGTATTGGTGCAAAACCAGACATATTATTGATCAATGGAATCAAATTGAAGACCCAGACACAAATCCATATACCCATGCATACCTGATTTTTGATAAGGAAGCAAGAAATATACACTAGAAAAAAGACACTGGACGTATGCATGTAGAAGAATGCAAATAGATACATGCTTATCACCCTGCACAAAACTCAACTCCAGATGCATCAAAGACCTCGATGTAAAAGTATATACACTGAACCTGAGAGAAGAGAAAGTGGAGAGCAGCCCAGAACTTAGAAAAGACTTTTTTAGCATACCACTGTTAGCATAGGCACTAAGATCAAGAATTAATAAATGGGATTCCATGAGAAGCTTCTGAATAACAAAAGATACCATCATTTGGACAAAGTGGCAGCTTACAGAATGGAAAGGATTTTTTTTTTTTTTTTAAATTAACTCCACATCTGACAGAGGGCTAATATCCAAAATATATAAAGAACTCAAAAAAGTTAGATATCAAGAAATCAAATAACCCAATGGGGATAAAATGGGGGTACACATCTAAACAGATAACTTTCAAAAGAGGAAACTCAAATTGCTTAGGATCAAAAAAAATGCTCAACATACTTAGTCATTAGGGAAATGCAAATCAAAACTATTTCGAGGTTTTATCTTAAACTGGTCAGAATGGTTAATATCAATAATACAAATAATAGCCTCATGCTGGTAAGGATATGATGTAAGGGAAACATTCATACATTGCTGGTTGGAGTGCAAACTTGTATAGCCATTGTGGAAATCAGTGTGGTAATTCCTGAGGAAGCTAGAAATCTTTCTATCTTAACATCTGGCTACACTACTCTTGGCAAATAACCAAAGGATGCTTCATCTTACTACCAAGACACTTGCTCAACCATATTTATTGCTACTCTATTCATAAGAGCCAGAAACTGGAAATAACCTAGATGTCCCCCAACAGATGAATGGATAAATTATAAAATAAAATTTGAATTATAAATAAATAAATACATTAAAAATAAATGGATAATAGTGTCAGGGTTTGGCGCTTGTCCATGAGATGGATCCCAAGTTAGGCCGGTCACTGGATGGCCTTTCCTCCAGTCTCTGCTCTATTTTTGTCCTTGTATTTCTTTTAGACAGGAACAATTCTGGGTCAAAAATTTGGAAGGTGGGTTGGTGACCCCATCCCTCCACTGGGGGCCATGTCTATCTTCTGGAGGTGGTCTCTTCATGTTCCATCTCCCTATTGTTGGGCACCAAATGCTGACACTATTACTGATGCCATGTTGTGCTTGTAGACAGGAGCCCAGCATGGCTGTCCTCTGAGAGGTTCTACCAGCAGTTGACTGAGACAGATGCAGATACTTACATACACCCATTGGAATGAGGTAAGGGACCTCTATGGAAGAGTCAGGGGAAGGATCGAAGGAGCTGAAGGGGATGGCAACTCCATAGGAGGAACAATATCATCTAACCTGGACCCCTGAGAGCTCACAGAGACTATGTCACCAACCAAAGAGCATACACGGGTTGGTCCATGGCCCCTGGCACATTTGTAGCAGAGGACTGCCTTGACTGGCCTCAGTGAGAGAGGATAAGCCAAATCCTGTAGAGACTTGATACCCCAGGGAAGAGGGATGTCTAGGGATGGGGTGGGTGTGCACTTTCTCCGAGGAAAAGTGGAGGGGAAATGGAATGAAGAACTCTGGGACGGGGGACTGGGAGAGGGGCAACATTCAGAATATAAATAAAAATAATTAAATTAAAAAATGGATAAATAAAAGTGGTATATTTACACAATGGAATATTACTCAGCCATCAAAAAATGAAATAACGAAACTCACAGGTAAATGAAGGGTCTAGAAAAAAATCATCTTGAATGAGGTGACTCTGACCCAGAAATAAAAATATGGCATGTATTCATTTATATGTGGCTGTTGCAGATGGCCCTGGTGCTGTTTGTATTTTGATATTAATTCCTCTTTCCCAGGAGGGGTTGTCTGGAACAAGGAATGAGTCACATACTCGGGTGACTTCTTGTGAACCTTCCTCTAATGAATAAAGAAACCAATCACTGGGTGAGTAGGCAGGACTTCCAGGTTGGACAGAGGAAGAGAGGAGACGGAGAGAGGGACTTTTTTTGGATGGGAACAGCAGGAGGACAAGATGTAGCTACTAGTGATCCCCAGTGTAGATGGAGAATCTGCTAGGATTCACCACCAGAGGATTTAGATTTATTATAGCTTACAAGATTAGGATTCTAGTTGTTACGCCCAGTGATTTTGAACTAAGTTTGTGTGGTGTTTTCCTTCACATAGAGGCTTGACTGGGTTCCAAAGAAAAAGGTATGGCGGCAAAGAGTGGGTATGCCAGATGTATACCCCAAAAGGCCGTGGGAATTTTGAAGCATGGGGTTGGTGTGATAGAGACCCACTAGTGGGAACTTAGCAAGCTGGGTGGAGAGATTTTGGAGCTCTGAGTCAGAGCTCCATGAGATGAAAGCAGGTTGGCCATGCCCGCCAGTGCCTGGCCAGCCAGACAACCGGTGCAGAGAGTACAGTGCAGGATGATGCCTTTTTAAAAATATTTTTCATAACATGTGGCTACCAGATGTTAAGTCAATGATAACCAAGATATAACCACAGGTGTTAGGTGTAGAGTAAGTGACTGGGAGAGGGAAAGATAGATTTCCCTAGGAAAGGGGACTAGAAAAGAGAGCTACGAATGGATGGGGTGGGGGACTCAAGTAAAGAGAGGGAAGGAAGAGGGAGACAAGAGAAGGAACACTTAGAGAGATGGCAAAAATTGACGGTTTGGATGGAAACCTAATACAGTAGAAGCTTCCTAAAATTTATATATGTATATACATATATATGTATATATATATATGTATATATGAAGGTGATAGAAATGAAATTGCCAAACAATGGGGGAGACTGAGTCCAAACTGGGTATCTCATCACCAAATGAAGCTTCCAGTATTGGTGTTGGATTTTATCTAATTGAGATGCTGTCCAAAGGGGTCCTGTGGGAACCTCTAAACAATCCATGCTGTTGGCAAGACTACTGGTTGTTGTCTATATACTGACAGCAAGCTTCACTTCCAAAGATAACACCTACACAACTCATTGAATGTGGAGAAGTCCAGCCAACATGTTTTGGCACACTACCAGAGGAGAAATGTAAATACCAGCCCAACCCTACGAACTATAATGGTGTTCTGTCTGTAAGATACGCTAGTGCAATGGTGGCGCAAAGCTTGTTGGAGTAACCAAGCAGTATCTGATTTGACTTAAGGTCCACTTCACACTGCTCTGACTACACTGAACCTGAGACTAGATTGCCCAGGGACCTATGATAAAACCTAATACTACTGTTCTAAAACAAAACAAAACCAAACAAATTAAAACGTATCAATAAAATGATTGCTAATGGTATTCTGCTGTAGTCATAGATCAGGGCTTTCTCAGCTATCATCAGAGAAGCTTCCACCTGCAGCAGATGAAACAAATAGATATCCACAGCCAGAAAATATGCAGAGAGTGAGACCTTGGAACACTCAGCCCTAAGTGGGATGTCTCCATCAAATCCCTACCCTCAAGGGTCAGGAAACCCCTCAAAGAGGAAGCACAAAGAGTGGAAGAGCCAGAAGGCATGGAGGACACCAAGGAAACAAGGGGCTCTCAATCAACAAGCTTGATATATTAGTGAACTTACAGACTCAGAGGCAGCTTTGCAGCAGATGGGATCCTAGAGCTGAAGAAGTGAATATGCACACTCTCATCCTTAGCCCAGAAGCTAGCTCCAATTGATAACTGTTTGCAAATGAAAATTTGGTTTCCATCAAGGGAGTCTCTGGGAAAACAAACTCCTCTTCTAAGAGGAATCTGCACGGCCAGGTGTGGATGGCTAATAGAAAACACACTCAATGGGATCTTTGGATAATCCTTGTCTTATAATGTTGTGGCAGGGCTTTTCCTTCCTATGTATGTATGAATGTATGTGTGTATGATGGATGGATGGATCTATCTATCTATCTACCTACCTACCTACCTACCTACCTACCTACGTAAGGTCTATTTGTTTTTGCAAGATGGGTTATCTCAGGGTAGCTACAGTGGAACTTGCTCTGTAGACCATGCTGGCCTTGAACTCCGAGATCTGCCTGCCTTTGCTTCCCAAGTGCTGGGATTAATGGGATTAATGGCGTATGTCACCACCTCCTGGAAGACTTTTCCTTTTTTCAAAAAAATTTATCTTTATGACTTTTGTTTATATATTTTGTTTTCTTTTAAACTTATAGGCCTTTTGAGTATATATTTTTGCTCCTAGTGGTTTTTGTTTTTTGGATTCTTGAGTTTGCACATGAGAGGGTCTCTGTTTCTTGTACCTTTTCTTGGGCTTTTCTTTGTTTTGTCCTATTCCAATGTGTTAGTTTTTGTTTTATCTTATTAGTTTGTATTTTGTTACGTTGTATTATTATCCCTTTGAAGCCTATTTGTTTCTTAATGTGACACAAAAAGGGGTAGGTCCAGATGGGAGAGTAGGTGGGGAGGGACTGGGAGAAGTAGAGGGAGGGGACTGTAATCAGGAAATACTACGTAAGACAAAAATCTATTTATAATGAATGGGGGAAAAAAAGGAAAACGTGTATAGTAAAACATACCTTCTTCAGTCTTGATGCCTCTTGTAGCTTGTACTGGTTCACTTGTACTTGGCGGGACATTTTGTCCAAAATGCTATAAAAAAGTTTAAAAAAAACATAATTCCACATTTAAAATTCATTATATGTTCATGGTCTTTGAAGAACGTTTAATTGTTGATATTTTTAGTTATCACTGTTCATATAAGTTGCCAGTCTCTTTTGGTTCTGGAGTCAAGACCTACTGGGTTAAAGCCTTTTCCAGGTGAACAAATATTTTCAAATGTCTTATGTCAATATGAGATTTAAGCTTGTAGTGTTCTCTTGGATAGCAAAAAGAGTAAAGAGCTCTGGGTGGCAATCAAGTGTCTGAAATAAAGAACTGTTAAGAATCACAACATACTGTATAGCTGAGCTGGTGTTATTATTGTCATCTCTTCTAAGTGTGGCTGATGCTGACGACAGGAGAGTCTCTATAGCCTGGAAGCAGAAGCATGTGCTTCTATGCTGCAGAGAATCTGAGCGTACCATCAGAAAGTGCGCCATTCCACATGACCTGAAAAAACCCACCCGACTCTTGAAAGCAGTCTGCATTAGAATCTGCCAGTGACTTGTGACTTACACTTAGCTTTGTCTGTCTGTCTGTCTGAAGACTACGTGACACAAATGGCTGCAACAGTCTACCTGCCTGAGCTCCATTTTATGCTTGAGACAACTAGGACTGAAAAAACCGGCTGTAAGTGGCAAGTGTGATGTTTCAATTTCATCTTTTTTACATTCTTGGTACACAGAGTTAGGCAAAAGATGGGGTGCTAAAACACACTTCCTAAGACATGGTGACAAGGACCACTGTTACAGCAACTGAGTATTTCATCAGCCTCTAGAAAAAAGAACACATGCAAATACAACAATGGTAACAATTTTTCAGTTTTAAGCTGATTTCGATCCAGAACACTCATGGAGTGGAAGGGTGGCTAGACCTTGTGAGGTGTCTAAAGGGAGGCGTCCTGACAGGCATGTGAAAGGGAAGTGAAGCTTTGTGGAATAGAGGAGAAAAGTAAACCTGCAAGACAGTAAGGTAGGATGTAAAAGGCAAGAAGGAATATAGAATCATCCAGAACAGTCAAAACAATCCAGAGGGCTCTAACTTCAGGCGTTTAAAATTTGTTCATTGCTTTGTGATTTTAACAACTATTTATTATTTTTATTTTTCATTTTTTTTAAGACAGGGTTTCTCTGTGTAGCCCTGGCTGTCCTGGAACTCACTCTGTAGACCAGGCTGGCCTCGAACTCAGAAATCTGCCTGCCTCTGCCTCCCAAGTGATGGGATTAAAGGCGTGCGCCACCACTGCCCGGCTATTTATTATTTTTAAACTTGAAAGTTTTTTCTTCTTGAGACAGCATGTCACTATTTAGCTCTAGCTGGACTGGAACTCACAGAGATCCACCTCCCTTTGCCTCCTGTGTACTAAGATTATAGGTGTGTGATACACCCAGAATATCTGATATAGCTTAATAAAAATAAAAAAAAAAGGATAATAATGTATTCCCTTTTATATTTTGATATGATTAGTGGGAATAATAAGGAAGTTCAAAGAGAAGAGATTTACAAGTTGTTACTGCATTTGGAATCTGGAAGGTGTATTCATACTCATTGTTAAGCTATAAGAATAAATTGATAATGAGACCATAATTTACACAAACATAAACTAAATGGCTTGCTTTGCTGATAAGGTTAGATCATAGTTATTTATCTATATTAATCACCTTATGCTTATGAAAATTAATACCTCTTAGGTTGTGGATGTGGCTCCATGTTTGCCTTGCATGTAAGAAGCTCTGAGCTTGATCCCCAGCACTGGGAAGAAGTGTGTAAAATACTCCTTATATGAATGGCAAGACCAGCAACTTCTGCTTCAAAATGTACATTCTTTACAGGGCACCTATTTCAGTTCTAGAAACAGTACAAGAAGCCTGGCAGAAGTGTACACCTTTTTAAATCCCAGTACTAGGGAGGCAGGGGGAATCTCTGAGTTTGAGGATAGCCTGGTCTACAGAGTAAGTTCCAGGACAGCCAAGGCCACATAGAGCAAACCAACGCCCCCCAAAAGAAGTGATACAGTAGAAGCTCCAAGTAAAATGCTTTTTACTTATTTGTCTCACATTTCTCAGTATTCTAAAATCAATCCCCAATAAACCCCTAAAATGTCATATCAGACTGTACTTATTCAGCCTTAATATTTCCATATAATATTTAAATTTTTATTATGCCTTTGGCTTTTACTCAAGATCTCTGTCTCAAAAGCCATATTAGGTTTTGTTGAATTGTTCTTAGAGACAAAACCATATATTATTCAAAGTCTTATAAAAGGTACCTAGATGAAAAATGTCTTTTTAAAAAATATTATACTACACACAATATTACCATCTTGCCCATTTAATGAATATTTAAATAACTTTAGGGAATTTTGTTTCAAATGGACTTTCTATAGAATTAGTTATACATAATAAGTTAAATAATACTTTTTCTTATTTAGAAAAAACTTATTTTGCCCAAATGTACATCTGTGTACCACTTGTGTGCCTGGTGCCCCTATAGGCCATTAGAGGGCTTTGGCTCTTCTGAGACTGGAGTTAGAGATGGTTGTAAGCCACCATGTGGGTGCTGGGAATCAAACCTGGTCCTCTGGAAGAACAGTCAGTGCTCTTAACATCTCTCTAGCTCCAGCAATAACTACTTAAAGATGGTTAAAAGCCTTCACTGGTAATTGATCATATGGACTCATTCAAGTAGAGCAAATGAGTATAACAAGCTGCTAGCGTAAGATTCCAAGACTGTATCATAAATGGCTCTGGCTATATTCACATTTATGTTGAGTTACAGTTTACACTACGAGCATCTGTCTTTTAAGTAGTTTTCCACTACTAAAAGAGAATTATGCTAAGACCATACTTACAGTTATTTGCTTGGTGTACTTCATTCCTACAGATCCAGAGGTTTTCCTTTTCTGCTCTAACAGTTTTTTCCATTTATTTTCAACAATTTGCTTTCTTCTTGTAACAGTAGAATCTTAAACAAATGTTAATATAAGAAATTATGAAAATTCAGCAGGTAATATGTATCCACTCAAAATTTCAAGTTACTGTCAAACAATGTAGAAAGTTCTATATATATAGCCTCTATGTGGCCAGCAGATTTTATTAAGCTTCTCTAAGTTCTATACATGAGATATTTGCAAGGATTCATTCAACACAGTTCCTGCTAAGGAGCAGGATAGGAGAAATTCCATGCAGATACACAAGACATGTTATTGGTATGTAGGAAGAGCATTGTAGGATTCCAATGTACATTTTCAAACAATCAGAAACGAAACTTTATTCATGGCACCGCTATTTGTCAGCAAGTCAGAGGTATACTGTATAGTAAGTTCAATTACCCTGAAAGAAGTCCCCAGGGCAAGAGTCTGTCAATGGTACTGAGCTTCATCTGTTCTTCCCATATTAGCAGTGCACTAGTGTGCCCAGGGAAGTGGATTTGTGCCCCTCAAGTAGTACCTGAACAGGTTCTCATTTGTGATGTCTTAGCATTTGGTGAGGTGTGGGGACACAGGTGCTCCTCACATCGTATTTAGGGTGAGGCGTAGGGACATGGGTGCTCTTGACATTGTTTTCCTGTGCTTTTTGTACGACTATTTAACCAAGACCTCATTCTTACAATGCTAATCCCCAAAAATGATGCAAATAATTTAAGGGCATGTGAGTAAGAGTCATGCAAAGTTGACACACCCCTCATTCCTGTATAGTTCCCTCACCAGTCTTGACAGTGTAATGTCACTACTTCAGATTTCATGTCATAAACTTAGAAATTATAAAAACAAGTAGAAGAGTGAATCTACCTTACAGTATACTTTGCTATGAGATATGAGGTGATATTATACTAATGTCCTCATCATTGGTAAGACAGTTGAAAACTGTGCATTGAAACATGATTGACAACACGTGAGCAAAAGCATCTTAGAATTCAAAATAAAATATTTACAATTACCTAAAATATATTGTGATGTAACTGATATATACACATACAGAATTGTTGGGTCATAGGATATATATACGCCCAATTTTTGTAGATATGACAATTTTCAGTTCATATAAAACTTTACCAACCATTGGTAATGTGCCTAATTTTTGCTACTCAGATGTACTCAGCTGTATCTTAAAATCTAAGTGTACATTTGCATGTTTATTGTCCATTTGATGGCTTTTATTTATGAAAAGCTTAGTCTAGTATTTTGCTTTGTGGTTTTGTGGGCATGTGTGTGTAGGTCAGAGGACAACTTCATAAGGGTTAAAAGCATATGATAGCACACTTGTTGCATTAAACTTCTTTTATTAGATTTATTCATTTTATTTTCTGGTGTTTTGCCTACATGTAAATACCACCTGTGTACTTGGTGCCCACGGAGGTCAGCAAAGGACACTGGATCTTCAGGAACTTGAGTTCCAGGCATTTGTGAACCACCATGTGGGTTCTGGGAATTGAACCTAGGTCCCATAAGAACAACTAGTGCTTTTAATTGGCAAGTCATCTCTCTAACCTAGGAAAAGAACTCAGGTCCTCAGGTTTCCAAGCCCGGCTCCTTACTGGATGTGTTATCTTCCTAGTCCAGTGATGATCTTTTTGATGAGCTATCTGTAGTCTGCAATTGTTCAATTAAAGACCACTATCAATATTGCTGTGACAGTATTTTATATACGCAATTTCTTTGAGGCAGACAATGTAGACAATTATGGTGGCTTTGATTCAAGCACTGTGGAAACTGGTGCTAGCTGTTGTGCAGTCATTTAGTCTGTTCTTACAGCTTGTCCTACAAATGTCAGAGTTGCCTCGCTGAGCTCCATATTAATTCAAATCAGGGCTTTGCAACAGACCTCTTTAAACCTCTTTCCTGGTACAGCTTCTCTGGCTTAGACTTGGCTGATATTTTTATATTTATTGTAGTCTTTTATACATTTTGCCTATGAGTCTTGATTAGTTCAGTTCATTACAAATATCTCTTCCCATTTGGTGTCGTGTCATTTCAACCTGTTGATTTTTTTTTTGTATGAAAAATTCTCCAATTTTAATGTACAAGTATCATTCCTAATAGTTTATAGTTTTTACATAAAGTAAAAGAAATATCATATTATTCTAAAATATTATGTCTAGAGCTTTATTTTTCAAATTGAAATCTATAATTTAAGTGGAATTTATTTTTTTTATATGAGTGCATGAAGGGTCACTTTTACTGACTGTATATACTAACCCAACTGAATGATAAAATGAGCCCCCTTTCTCTGGTACGCACTGCCAACTTTGTTAAAAATTAAGCAATTAATGACGTGAGCCTATATTCTATTGATATAAATATCATTCTGCAGATGCACACTGCACTAATTATTGTAGTTTTAGATACAATATCTAGTAATGAAGTTTTAAACTTTGTACTTGAGATCGTCTCAGCTATCCTTGGTATGCGCATTTAATAATGTAAATATTAGAGTCTGGCAATTTTCACAGAGCCTGTTGGAACTACCTGGCCTCAACATATATGCATTTTCTTCTCTACTCAGATCTTCTTTCATTTCTCTTTATGCTATCTTTAGTCTTCTCTATAAGAGTCATTAAAATCTTTACAGTCAATTATTCTCATAGGCTTATATTTTAAATGCTATTTAAGAGACACCATTATTAAAATTTCTAGTCTGACCCTTTGAAATCCTAACAGATTTTGATTATTATTCTAATTTTGTTTAAATTGCCATTTCCAGCCATCTTTGTATTTAGTATGGAATCCTGTCCTGTCTGTGGAGTAAAGCATGTTGTATTTATCAGCAGCAGGCAACACTGTGTTCCCTGCCATTGTCTCTTCCCACTAAGTTTCTTTTGGTTGACATCATTTGCCCCTGAGGTTTAACTTTACCTTTATCTGAGCCCCTCCTAACTAGGCTTATTCATTGTAAATTTTCTTTGCGTTCAGACAAGGAACTGTAAGGAATTAGTCTGCGCTTTAGACTATGACCGAGTGTGATGTGTTTCAGTATACATTGCTCTTCTTGGCTTCATAACTTTCACAATCATTTTACTAATCTTTATCAGTTTTTTGTTTCTCAGTCTCTCTTCATTGTTCACAGCCTTCAGTCTTGCTTCCATACTTACTCTCCTAACAGTCAACTGACAAAACAGAAGCCATGGCAGCCCTAACAGTCAACTGACAAAACAGAAGCCATGGCAGCCCTAACAGTCAACTGACAAAACAGAAGCCATGGCAGCCCTAACAGTCAACTGACAAAACAGAAGCCATGGCAGCCCTAACAGTTCTTTCCTAACCCACTTCCAAATCTCTCTCCCCCCTCTTTCTCCTCACCTTTTTCTCCCCCCAATTTCTCGGCTCACTTTTATCTCAAAAGAAAGAAGTGTGAATGAACAACATGCCTGTTCACACTATCCATTTAGGCCCATGTGCTGAGGATGGAAATGTCTCAGCAGAATAGAAGCAAATGAATAAATTCTCATTGAAGAAAACAACTCCCTTTAATGTATAAGCCATTTGAACAACTCTTATTTTTCTTGATTACTGTAGAGTCATTTGACCTTTCATACATTCTTAACTTATCATAGGGTTTTAGTTAAAAATAGAAACACAGGATGTAGAGCCACTGAGATTTGAATTAAAATATCAATGATGGTTAGAGAGTTAGAATGTGAAAAAGAAATCCACCACTGTTTATTTTATATTATCTAATTTGATACATTCAGTTTTTAGAGATATTGCAAAATTAATGTTAAACCCTGAGAAACATCCAGTGAAAGAAATTTAAAATCTAGATTTTTGTAGAGAAGTACTGCACAGATTTAGGGTATGGTCTTTACACTTGATTTTCTATCTACTACTCTAGATGGTACACATCTAATTGATGAGAAGTCTTGGGGCTGGAGAGATGACTCATTAGTTTAGAGCCCTTGTCTCTATTACAGAGGTCCCGGGTTTGCTGGCACTTATGGTAGGTGATTAACAAGAACTTCTCTTCTGTTCCCTCTTCTGTTCCAGGACAGCCAGTGCTACACAGAGAAACCCTGTCTCGAAACTGCCTCCCCCTGCCAAAAATAAGAAGGTATAAATTTTAAATTTTATACTTACCAGTGGTTCTCTCATTTTGGTGCCCATTGATTCTTCTCCTCCATGGGAGAACTGATTCTTCTTCAGTAGTCCTATGAGTCAAAGACTGGGAGCTTTCTTCACAAACAGGACTTCTTTGGGTACAATATACTGCTCCATCTTTCTGGAAAGCTATGCCATTTGAATTGGCTTTTGCTGAGGTTTGGCACTCAGAAGAGTAAGGAGTTGGTAGAACTGAGCTCACAGCAGGGAGGTTAGAACAAGTGTCTGAGAATGGGAGACTACTTTCTTGAGTCCCCAGGTTCAAATGGTAGTCTGTTGGAAGCACAGATTCTGAACTTAAACAGTTCTGTGCCATGACATTTTGAGAATGTTCAGGTATGGCTGATTGACATGGAGACACTTGCATATTTTTACCACTTTTAATGTTTGTTGGTGGTTTAGGTGGAGGATGAGGTATAATTAGTTTACCCTGAGTTTGGGCCAGTGTGTTGGCTTTGCTTGAAGACTGGCTGACAGTGGCTTTTCTGTTCCGTACAAGACCTTTCTGGACCTTTGCAGACCCTGTTCTTCTAGTGAATTTTGCTTCTCTCTGAGGCTTAGCCTTTTGAGTCTTAGAGTCACTAGCATGTACAGGGGCTTTGCTCTCTTCCCTTCTGCAGGCAGCCCAGGCTTGTTTGGCAAAGCTATAGCCTAAAGATACAGAAGAGTTCAAAGGCACACTGTCCATTTCATAGCCTCCTAAATCAGTAACATTTTCTGAGACAGAATCAGCCTTGGCTTTCTTTCCACTACCAGAATGTACAGGACATTCAGGAAAACTTGTCAGATTGCAGGTGCCACTGTTGGTGTGACAGTGCTGTAGGCACTGTGGAGCCATTCCTGCTCGGTTCCTAGCTGGGTGGCCATCACCTACATTTTCTATGTTAGCGCTTTCATCAAACCACCGCAGTTTTTTACTAGTCTTTGATATTTCTGCATATTTCCCTTTCTGTTTTGTTAATTCAATACTATCTCTAATAGTTTCTGCCTTTTGGTGCCTAAACTTAAAACCTTGATTCATAACTAATGCTCTCAAATAATTATGTTCATATCTGGATTCTTTCTTTAATATGCTCTTAAGCAGCCGCACCCCATTTTGTTCATGGATGCTGTGTTTCAGGCTGTGCTGGTCTGCCAAGTCGCAGTCAGGAGGATCATTATGCAGTGGTGCTGATGGGTCATTCCTTTTTTGTTTTCTCTCATTTGAATTAGAATTTTCAAGTGCACAGGTAGTCTGAAAATTGTCTGAAAATAAAGACCTTTCTTTATGACAGTTAAAATAGTTTATCTTTTCATGTTTCATATTTTTCAATTCATCTAACTTATCAGAACACTGTATGGGGTCAATCTCTTTTATTTGTGTGTTGTTCTCTGCTAAAGGCCCACCTGACTGTGAATTAGGTGACAAAACTGGTACAGATGACGCAGGAATTGAAGCAATTCTGCTTTCCCATGTTAACTCAGAAGGTCTCTCTTGGATGGAAAATGAAGTTGTTTCTTGGATTAGAGATTCTGGAGTAGTCCAGGCTGCACAGACTTTAGATGTTGGGCTCTCAGTTCGTGGCGGCTTCTCCCTTTGGAGCGCGTCGTCAGTGGGGTCACCAGTCCTCACAGCACTACTTTCAGTCGTGTCTTCTCCTTTTTTATCTAGTGCAACTACGGACGGACTGCACACAAAGACCACCGAGTCATTTGGAGTTCTTGTGGTTCTTCCCATGGCTCTGCTCAAAGCAGGTGGACTTTGTTCTTTACTATTCAAACATTCCCACGAGGGCAGAACATTAGATTTAATTAAAATATCTGAAAAAGATGCAACAGGCTGAGTATTTTGAGCATCTACATTTGTAAGCCAATTGTTTATATGCTGAGTTTTAGAGAATGACAGTTTATCTTCATCAAAGCAGTTTAAATGAGCTGACTGTAGATTTGCTGACTTAAGGGGAGCAGAGTTCTGCTGGGTTGACGTGGAAGGTTCCATACTAAGGGTGATGTATATTTCTTCGCGCTCTGCAGCCTCAAGACTGTCTATACTTGAGAGAGTTTCAGAATTGGTTATCTGATTAACTTCGTCACAAAATTTCTGAGGGGAAAAAAAAGAACACTGTTTTGTGCTGTAGACTCACAGTATTATTACTGAGTTTAATTCTCCTTGACACAGAAAATAATGTGACTGGAATCAGTAGAGGTATAATACAAGCTTCACCTTTGCAGCACACCTCATGGCAAAAAGTAAGAAAAGAACAGAATGATAATACTTCCTTTCATTTCAACCCCCAAACTAACTGCTCAATTGTTCTGGCCACCAGGATCGCTTAGAAATAAAGGCTATTCCATTTAGGGTATGAAGTTTCTTAATACTAAATTAATTCTGAAAAAGTACTTGCTTATAAATTAGATATTCTTCCTGAAACCTTCATTAGACTTACAGAGACTCAAAAGTTCTTTGACACAGCAGCCATCAATTACTAGTAGCTCTTCGGCTAGAACGTGTCTTCATGAATCCTTCCCTCTCCCATGCTGAGATGTGGTGATCCTGGAGAGGCTGCCCATAGTCCAACTGGTCATTCTACACAGATGCCCACATAGGTCGCACTGAGTGCAGTCAGTGGGTTTAAACAACAAGCACGCCAGGTTGGGAGAGAAAGTGGTGGTTGTCAGGAATAGGGGAGGAGTCAGCAGGTCAGGATTATGAGCACTTATTAAAGTCTCAATAAAGAAGAATTAAAAAAAAAGAAAGTGAACTTCTGTAACTCTAATGTGAACTTTCTGTTGGTACGAAATATATTCTTTTTATAAAGGTCTGCAGTCAGGTTTTCAGCTCTGGTTTTATGTGAGAGACAAAGATATCATAAAAATAAACATGCTAGGGAGGATCAGGAGGTCAAGGATAGCCTTGGTTAAATAGCAAGTTTGAGGCCAGTCTGTGTCAAAAAAAAATATCGACAAAATCTATGTCAGGGCCTTGCTGGTTCTATTCCCAAATGAGACCCATGGAGTGGTCTTAAACTTATTTTGCATTTTCTTATGGAAATATGTGTGGATTTAGGTTAAAAAACTATCAGTTTTGGGGCTGAAGAGACGGCTCAGTAGTAAAGACGACTTGCTGCTCCTTCAATTAATAACCTAATTGTTCATATGCGTCGTAATTTTTAGGTCATTTTTTGTAATATAATCTCAAATAATAATACTTATATTATACTGTACCTTCAAACACCTCTTATGTTTGTCAGAAAATAACATTCACAAAGCATATATATATTTTAAATAGATGGAAAAAGAAGCAGAAAGAAAAATGAGAAAAGGTCAGGAAAAAAACTCCACATTTTCCTTTAGCATCTGTAATGCAGTTGTGCTGACTCATCTGCAGTTTTTTTGGCTTCCTTTTGGCGAACACTGAGAAGTAGGACAGAATTATTACTACAGATTAAAACAGTTATAGTTCATACTTGCAAATCGCTTAAATGTTGATTCTCTAGGAGTTTCTGTGTCTCCTCCAGTTTAAGCTGGAACACATTGTTGTTAGCAGCTAGGTTTGCTATGTTGTTTTCCTTCATTTCTTTATGAAGGTTAATTCTGTGTACAAGATGTTTTTGATGCTTGTTATCATTTTTTGACAATGTTGAAGGCAAGGCAGAATCTATAGCTCTGTGAACAAGATATGAAAAGATTTAGTACATTTAATTGAAATTAACTTATTTCTATCAGTATATAAATGACACAATTGTGTACTATGCGCATGTGTCCAGATAATTACATATAAGGATATTGGAGAAATATATAGCTATATTATAATGGGACTTCAAGGCAATGAGACCAGAGTGCCAGTAAAAAGAGCAGCACATAAGGATGCTCATTCATTCATAACTTTGATTACTATATTCCATTCTTTTATCACTTGGGCTGGGGTAGAAATCCTATGAATTTGTAGCCAGTTTTCCTTTCTCTTGATATATATTTTAATATTTACTAGTGTACTGGTTAGTTTTGTGTATAAATTTGACACAAGCTGGAGTTACCACATAGAAAGGAGCTTCAGTTGAGAAAATGCCTCTATGAGATCCAGCAGTAAGGCATTTTCTCAATTAGTGATCAAGGGCAGAGGGCCCCTTGTGGGTGGTGCCATCCCTGGGCTGGTAGTCTTGGGTTCTATAAGAAAGCAGGCTGAGCAAACTATGAGAATCAAGCAAGCCAGTAAGAAACATCCCTCCATGGCCTCTGCATCAGCTCCTGCTTCCGGACCTGCTTGACTTCCAGTCCTGACTTCCTTTGGTGATGAACAGCAGCATGGAGGTGTAAGCTCAATAAACCCTTTCGTCCCCAACCTGCTTCTTGGTCCTGATGTTTGTGCAGGAGCAGACCCCGACTAAGACAGCTAGCTTTTGTTCTTGGTGTCATGGCAAGTGGGTATTCCTATATCCCTGAAAGAGTTGGCTGAGATTCAAGCAGATAGAAATTATGAATGCTGCTTTGTCAAGGTAGGTATGAATGTTCTCCATATATGGGAGTGTGGCTCTTCCTCAACCATGAACATAAACCATTGTTTTCAGTTTGTTTCAGGAATATAATCAGAAATACGTGCATTTTTTTTATGCTATGGAAGGAGTGTCTTCAATGTCATCTACTTTTAGCATGTCCAATCAGGACATTACCTTCTTTAACAATGTTATACTGCCTGGAAACTCAGGGCACCTCTTATATTAGATTTTTTTGTGCTTCCTGGAAACTCATAGTTTGTTACTTTTTAGTATATACACCAAGTGAAAAATCCAGTTCCTCCAAGGATAAGGTGGTGATGAAGGATACAGAGAGCGACTCCTGTACTAGAGCCAGTTGTATGAATCCCAAGGACATTTATTACCAACTCAGTTATTTCCAATTAAATCAGGATAAACATTTTGAAGGTGGCATATTGCCACATGTGACATATAACTATCTCCAATGCCCATATATGTCTTTATTTAGACGGACCAGAATTGTTGAGGTCAATGATAACTACATTCCTAATTATTCCTTTGTTATCACCAGGAGATCAGGGCTAGTGAGAAGGTATTTAGTATACGTTCTTGAACAGTGACAGCATGTTTGTCTCTTTGGTTTTTTTTTAAATACTTTTCTACTTTTGTGTCATCTTTCCCCTTTAGTCACCCTTCCCAAACAAAATAAGAGCTAAATCTACAAAATGTCTAATAAACTGAATTTATTTACCTTTAAAGTTGTCGTCTCTCAACTTTTTCTTCTCTACTCCACTTTCTTCTCTCCTCTTCTCTACTTTCTTCCCCCAGTGAGGAGGATTGAATGGATGGATAGGAATCAAAGGAGATGGGGAAGTGGAGATCGAGATAGAGTGAAGCATGGGAGGAAAGGAAGAAGAAATCATACAAGAGGAGGAAGGAGGAGGCACTGGAGAGGGAAAGGCCAAATAAGTTGGAGGCAAACAGGGAGAGGGAGATGAATGCCAGGGAGAGGGCAAAAGAGGGATAGATGAAACAGGTAAGGGGGGGGACGAGGAAGGAGGAGGTGAAGGAGAAGATCGTATGGGTGAAGAGGAAGAGACTGCTCCCAAGAATGGAGAGGATGTGGAAGTAGAAAGTGAAGATGACGAAGAGGAGGATGGAGAACGACAGGGAGGTGGGTGGGAGAGATTCAAGGCAGGCAGATGGTCTACAAAGGCCCGGCACTGATTTGACAAGGTTGTGGCTTGTGGAACAGATTTCTGAACTGACTCAGAAGCATCAAATCTAGCAGAATGTTCAGGCAAAGTAGTGATACAAGAGGGGGGTGGGGCTGGTTGAGTTGGATGCCTGGATAAACTGGAAGGCTTCAAAACAGGGAGAGTTTCCAAGGGAGTTGGGGAAACAACCAGTCGAGCTGGAAGGGAACGGCGGATAAGTGCAGGCATTAGAGTTGCTTGGGTAGAATTCTGGGCTGCCAGGAACTGCTTGGGCCTGAAAGTTTTATAAAATAATCTGTCCTGTGAGTCAGGGTCAGGAATGTTGGGAGAACTTTGGGATGGAGGAGGTCGAAGGACAGGAGGCCCAGAAGGAACAGGGTCTGGGAGGTTAGGGAAATTGCTAGGAAAGCTAGACGTAACTGGGGTTGGAGGGTGAGGGAGATATCTGATAGGGTAAGATAGTAACGGGGCTTGTAAAAAGGTCTTTGGAAGAGTAGAGGGGACAGATGGAAGGACACAGGTCTTGGGGGTGGGAAAAACAACGGGGTAGCTAGGAAGACTTTGGGGATGCTGGGATAGCAATGGGGCCCGTGAAGCCGACAGCTGGCCAGAGAAGTAGGGATCAGGATTGGAGATAGCTGGACAAGCAGGAATGGATCTGCACAGGTGGGAAAGTATTTGGACAGGCAAGTAGAAAGAACCTTATTAAGATTTTAATAACTATTACTGGGCTGCCTGTAGTGTTTTGACTGATTTTATCCTTTGGGGTTCATGATTGATCTTCCATTGGTCAGCCACATTCCTTACACTGACTACTGAAACATGTACATGGATGATTCAAGTTCACCTGTCCTCTCCTTTTCAAGTCTGATGCAGAGATATGGGCTGGAGCATCGAGTTTAAACGACTAGTGTGAGGATCGAAGGCAGACATCTCAGAGTATTAGTGGTTCAGAAGGAACATCTCATCACAAATACATGGATATTGGAGATAGCTAGCTAACAAAATCTAACAAAATCATTTTGTTAGAGAGTTTATCCATCAGAAATGCCCAACAGATTAGCTTTGTGATAAGAAACTGGTTGTGAAGAGGGCTGATTATCTCTGACATTTATAAGTTAGTACCTTATTGATATTTTTCTGTCTCATTGTTACCTGAAGTAGTTCCTAGAACTGAGCCTCATATTTAAATGAAAGCTTAAGCATTAGTCTCCACTTTCCCAAACAAAATTCTGTTTTAGATGACAACATTCACATCTTACAATATTTTAATTTACAATTAGCATTTTCTATATTAGAATCACCTCATAGGCTGAGGCTATAGCTAAGTGGTAGAGCTTGCAGAAAGGCCTACTCAATGCCCAGCACCACAACCCTGCTCTACTCTGCTTCCTAGGAACTGCTTCTTGGTATCGCTTGATTTCTGAACCCACTTTAGGTTTATATTCCACTGAAGTGTATTTCTAACATGACAATAGCTTATTAATCTTTGTATAAACATTTGCAATAAATTTATTTACAAAAAGCCAATAAGTGATCACTAATAGTCTAAAATTTCAGACATATTTATGGCATTTATAGTATATAAAATACTTAATATATAATATTTAACACTGTTAGTTATTTGGAAGGAACAATTCAACTTTTTATTAGTTATCCATAGTATTTTCTCTCATAGATTATATATTTGCTTTTCAAATGAAGATTTATGCTATATATGTACATATACACATATACACAGGTGACCATAAAGTCACAGTCAAAGTATATTATAAAAACACAAAATCTAGGCATTTTGATACAGAATGAAGATTATTTCTCAGAAACACAATACATAATACTTAGTTATTTTAGTTCAGATTTGCTAAATAATAACATAATGCTTCAGAAAAATTGAAATTATTTTGACAGTTTAACCCTTCTAAGATTGTAAACAGCTGCACATTGCCAAACAAGAAAAACAAGCATGTTTTCATTCATTGTACAAAAGAGGTGTTTTTAAAATAGAGAATATCTAATCAGCACAAAATACTAATTGAACACAGAAAAAAAAAAAAAAACCCTGGAAAGTGAAAGGTCTCTGTATAAAAATGCTAAGTAGTTTAGAAGTTTTAAAGTCAAAGTTTTCAGTGAACCTAACTGCCTTGGCTAATA
Organism: Rhynchomys soricoides; assembly: GCA_019843965.1. Lineage (NCBI taxonomy): Eukaryota > Metazoa > Chordata > Mammalia > Rodentia > Muridae > Rhynchomys > Rhynchomys soricoides. Next base: position 4,484,354 of record JADRCH010000030.1, read on the forward strand.
TGTGCCAACTTTTGTCCAGACAAGCTTTCCCATAATATTCTAAAGTCATAGTGTCTTCATGTCTCCAACTTTGGTTCTTAACACTTTGCTAGCTTGCTTTGCTTATGATGAACTCCTTAGCTCAATCACTGTAAAAACAGAAGTGTGGCCACTGTCTTTAATGGCTCTTGCTTTCTAGCTATCATCTTTTTATAGTTCTCTGCCTGTCCCTTCAGTCTCACACCTGAGGCCAGCCTTCTTGAAGGCTTGAATTTGGAGACCCTCTTCTGACTCTCCCAGAACTCCCATGGAATCCTGTGTAACCTGACTGTGATCCTGTCTGTGTCTGTAAAGGCGTAACATTACCCTTTTATCCTTCTCAATGGCTACATCAGTACTGGGGGTGCCTTTCTATGTTGGTTCTTTGGGAATGGTTCATCCACCAGGATTGCATTGTTCTACAGTGGTGCCGTCATTTGTAGGCGGTACGGACTCGGCAAAGACTAGCTTTCAAATGCTTTGTGGCCTTCCCTGAAGGATGTTCCTATCCAAGGACACTGTCATGTTACCATATGGCATTCTGATTGATTGCTTAACTCAAGACTACCACTGATAGATACTTTTTATCTGTGATGCCTGTCACATCTGTATTCCTGGGCTAGACTTCCTGAATACCCTACATTTCAAACTTATAGCACCCTCTTGTGGTGGTTTGAATATGCTTGGCTCAGGGAGTGACACTATTTGGAGGTGTGGCCTTGTTAGAGAAGGAAGTGTGTCACTGTGGGCATGAGCTTTAAGACCCTTGTCCTAGCTTCCTGGAAGATAGTCTTCTGTTTGCCTTTGGAACAAGATGTAGAACTTCAGCTTCTCCTGCACCATGCCTGCCTGGATGCTATGCTGCCCTGCTCCTGCCTTGATGATACTGGACTGGACCTCTGAACCCGTGAGCCAACTCCCACGTACATGTTGTCCTTTATAAGACTTGCATTGGTCATGGTGTCTGTTCACAGCAGTGAAACCCTACCTAAGACCCTATCTTCCCTTCAGCTCCTCTCCCCCTATACCTATTGATTCCTCCTCCATAGCCATATCCTTATTTTTGTGGCAAAGTGCTTACCCTGAGTTCTGACTCTTATAGTCACCTGTAAGTTCTGATACATGGTTTTACCACCTCACCCTCTATTCACTGATGAAATCCTGTCTCTGGAACCATCCTTGAGCTTTCCCCACTTTCTATCTTCTTCCTTGGCAGCTCTGAAGAAGTCATTTTGATTAACTACTTTATCTGATTTTCCACTGTTAGTCTGCCCCTATTAATTTGTCAAAACTTCAAAAACATACTGGGAGCTTATTCCAATTCCTTTACTACTTATTTCTAGAACATATTACTTACCTAAGCATTCCAGGTTTAACTCTTGGCTTCCTTTCCTACCTATATACCTCACTGTACATACATAAGACAAACTAACTAAGCTGTAAGAAGGGCTGGTCTTGATGACTATCTTCCTCATTTGTATAGCTTCAGGCTAATTTCTGCCCTCAGAGAGTTTACTTATATATATGGTACTTCACCCTTATTTCTGGAATTCTTCTGACATGTACAGCACTGTATTGAACAAAACTATAATCTGGTTTGGGAAACAAAAATACTAAAAAACTTAAGTAACAATAAAATCACAACTTTCACCTCTTCCTAGTCATCTTTGCCTCAATTTTGATTTAAAAATTTAACATTTATAATTGGACTCCTATCTTCTGATTAAAAAAGCTTAAGTAAAAAAATTTAAAATATCAACATATTCTCCTTTTCAGTGAAAAATCTTGCAAATAAATAAAAGCATTACACATCAAAATTAATCAGACTCAAGTTTATACAACTTAATGAACATATCCAGTTAGAATTGCTATTTGAAACAGAAATTGTGAAACTTCACATTAAAATGTACATTTTAGTATTGAGTACTTTATGCATATAACCACTACCAACCCAAAACTTTCAGGATGAAATTAGCACTAGAAACACAGTGAGTTTCATTATACCCTTCTCATAACTCATATGCATTCTTGCATTCACTCCTTTCTTATCACCTTATTGTATTTAGCTGATTTCTTTTCCTGTTATACTGTACTCATGGTATATTTGTTTACACATATACATGTATTATTGGCTAGGGAGACATATGAGTGAGGACATGTGGTTTATTTCTTTTTGAGATTGTGTGATTGTTATTTGATAATGTACATGTCCATCCATTTTCATGTACATTTTTAACTTCACTTTTCTTTACAGTTGAGTAGTGTTCATGTGTGTGTGTGTGTGTGTGTGTGTATGAGATATATGTATATATGATATCTCTCTCTCTCAAAATTATCCACTCATCTGTTAGACAATAAATCTGATTCCAATTTTTTTTGTTTTAGTGAATAAAGGAGCAATAACCAAGGGGTGCAAACATTTCCATGATGGTATATGGAGTTGCCTGGGTATATGCCCAGGAGTGAAACAGCTGGGTTATATGGTAGTTCATTTTTTACTTTTTTGAGAAATCTCCAAACTTTTACTCAGCATATTCTCACCTTTACCTTGGCTGCTTTTATTTTCTCTATGCTGTCACACCAAACTTATAATGTATTCTTTTCATGAAGTATTGTTTTCTTCCCTCCCTTTCTCCCTCTCTCCATTATCTACTCTCTCCTCATTATGCACAAGAGTCTATAATGATCATAATAGTATGTTTAAAGATGATTTTATTTGCTTAAAATTCTCTTAAAAATTCAGGAATAAGTGCATATTTTATTTCTTTTAAAGTACTTCTTTGTACTCCTGTGTGTGTGTACACACATACTATAGAATGCATGTGGAAGTCAGAGGACAGCTCCATAAGTTGGTTCTCTCCTTTGACCATGTGGGTCCCAGGGAATCAAACGCAGGCTGACAAGCTTGGTGGCAGGTGCATTTTCCTGCTAAGCTGTTTTGATGGCCCCAGTGGTTCTATTTCTTAACATACAGACCCACCTCTCTATCTCATATCTAGGTAAGCTCTTAGTATTTGTATTCTCTGATTACCTATATTGTTGTTGTTGTTGTTTCTGACAGGGTCTTATGACCCTGAACTCTTATCTTTTGCCTCCACATCATGAGCTCTGGGATTACAGACATGCACCTCCATTCCTATCTCAAAGTATGCGTCTCTCTTTTTCCTTTTTCTCTCTATCTCTGTCTGTCTCTAGATCTGGGGGTCAAACCTGGGTCTGGGGCATACTCAGTAGCATTTTACCACTGAGCTATCATGCCAGTGGATTCAACTACACTTTACCCTGAATATAGCATCCCTTTGTCACATGTGATCACCATTCTGTCTACAGTGCCATTCACCATTTGTCCTGATTAACTCATATTTTCTTCAAAGCTTGGCTGAAGCATTCCTTTTTAAATGAGATTCTTCAAAATAAAGAGTAGTTCTTTTTCTAATGAATACTGAAAGGATTAAATTATGTTTTAGCTCTAATCAAGAGAATTTCTGACCAGAGAAATTCTAAAAATGAAATAGTAACATTTTCTATAGGTAAAATACTAACAAAATTTACAGCCTGAATTATTATTATCAATTAATTAATTAATTAATTATTATTATTTTTGAGACAGGGTTTCTCTGTAGCCCTGGCTGTCCTGGAACTCACTCTGTAGACCAGGCTGGCCTCGAACTCAGAAATCCGCCTGCCTCTGCCTCCCAAGTGCTGGGATTAAAGGCATGCGCCACCACTGACCGGCCACAGCCTGAATTATTAACGGCTTCCTACAAATAAGTATTCTGATTATTACTACTCATTTGATGTAAATCTATGTATTTTGTGTGGTGCTGGTGATCCATCCCAGGCCTTACACAGGTGAAGCAAATGCTCTCCACTGAGCTACACCCACAGTTTCAGTGCTTTCCACAATGCCAATTTACTTCTAAGGTTATATACTATGGATTATATATGTACTTTAATTAAAAAATGATTTATTTTTATTTCATGTGCATTGGTGCAGGATCTGTAAGAGGGCATCAGATTCCCTGGAACTGGAGTTACAGACAGTTGTGAGCTGCCATGTAGTGCTGGGAATTGAACCTAGGTCCTCTGGAAGAGTAGCCAGTGCTCTTAAATACTGAGCCATCTCTCCAGCCCCTAGAGATTCTATTTTTAACACTCTATTCCACACGCTTTTCAATGATTCATCTAGTTCTCTGCATATAATAACATAAAAAATATTTGGAAAAACTGAAAAATACATTTAATGGAGGAAGACTAGTGACTGGCTAGTTTGTGCTATTCCTTTTCTATGCTTTCCTTAGGAAATGCTAGAGAGAGCCAAAAATAAAAACTGTAGTTTTTACCGAGACAACAACAAGAACAGCAACAACAACAAAATTCTGAGTGTGGAAAAAATACCACTACAACTACAAAATTATTTTTTAAACTAAGTTTGTATTAATACAATTTAAACAATTCTATCTCTTTAGTATAGACAATAAATATCAATATATCAAAACAGTGTTGATATTTTTCATAGAAAATTATTCCCTATTGCCATTATTTGTACTACTAGAATATAAGACACCAAATTACAATTCTGACTTAATACTTAATTTGTGAAAAAAACAAAACAAAAACAAATTCTAAAACAAAGATGTAACCAATGAAAAAGATGACAAATTCAGTAAGTATAAAGCCTTTGGTTATTATATACTAAGTAATAACAGTATAATAATATTAATGTAGTCATAATATTACTCACCGCCAGTTTGTTGCTGGCCTGTGGGAAAGAGGAATGTTTACTTCCGATTTTACACTGGATTCTTGGATTTGTTTTAGGGCCTCTTCTAATGGAGGAACTGGATTTTGAAAAACTAACAGAATAGTAAAAAAACAAACAAAGAAGAAAAGAATCAACAGTGATTTCTTGATGTATAATTTTATTGGCCAATAAAATATTTCAAAGCTCTTGTATAATATATTTACAATAGAATAAATACTTTAAATTTGACATGTAAGTCGTAAAAAAGAACCTGTTAGTTTGAGAATTTCATCATCAATTCTATGACAATATTTATTTGAAAATATAAAACTCTGAGATTTGTGTAGGTACACACACACACACACACACACTCACACACATATACAGAAACTCCTCCATATTTATCTCATGATCTCAAAATTTTATGACAAATTTTAAAATATTCACATGAATAAAATTTTAAAAGTCAACTAATATTTGAGCAGCCGTAGAGCTTATTTTAAGCACTTTTTCAGAAGGCTTACTGTGCCTGGCACAGGTGCTATTTGAATTTTACAGCTGAGAAGCTAAGGTAAGAAGAAGGCAAGTGATGTCCTCAGAGTCACATGCTGTGAAGACACTACCCTGCACTGCTCGGTAAAGCTCTCGTCCATCTTGCCTTCTGTCCCCGTCCACTTTCAAAGGCTTCAAATGTGCCCTTTGGTACTCAACATGTTCTCCCTTCCTTACTTCTAATGTCCCCTCGCTGTCTTTCAAGAATGCTGCGTCTCTTGCATCCCTTGCAGATGGAGACATTACGTTCCACTCATCAAATTCTATCACAGTTCTCCAAGCCTAGAGGTAAAGCACATGATTCTCTAGCTCTAACTCTTCATGGAAACCTAACACTTAAAAAACAACGCTGTTTACTTTAAAACATGTCAGGTACATCCCCACCATCCAACTGTCTATAATTTTTTCCAAAATGTTTAAACAGAGCCAGTATCTATTATACAGGAGTTAATTCAAACTTGAACTTTAGGCACAAGACAGGGTAGTGGGGGTGAATATAATAATATGTTATATACGTGTCTGAAGATATCAAATAAATTAACGACAGATAATGAAAGTATGCTAGTATACTACTCCATATCTAGCAGTATATTGCTATTTATTAATGCACATTATGTGTGATGCTCTCTGCCAAGTTTCCAAGGCACTGTTTTCCTTGTAGCCTTTCTTCTCCTCCATTTAATAACCCTCTTGACTGTGACATCTGAATAGATGGCCTCTGATGTCTACAAACAGGTACAGGTCAACCGAGAAATGGAACACCTCTTCCCAAAGTTAAGTCTCCCCCTAGCCTTCTAACTTCAGTATGTCTCTGCTTCCACCCACATCCACGTTGTCACTATGGTTACCCTGCTTATAAGCATATCTGAATGTGCGAGGCCCCTCTGATATCCATCTCCGTTTCTTAGTAAGAAATACTGTTAGGAGTGGAGACATACCAACATTGAGAAACTTCCAGCCTTCCTTACAAATAGAACCAAACAGATAAAAACATATGAACGAGGTCTCTGTCAAAGGGGATTCACTGGCATAAGTTTATATTTTCCTCTTTTTTCTGTCTAGAACACCAATCTCATAGCTGGTGATGTAGCAGCTACCATTTCCACAAGAATAAAGGTAGAACCCATCTAGGAATTGGTAGCTGAATGAAAGCAGAATCTTGGTTCTGAAACTTTACACCCATGGAACCAGCTCTTGATCCTGACTTCAGGACTCATTCTGTGAGAGAAACAAAACCCTGGCGTGTTTTGGTGTCTTTTGATTATGTCAGTGTTCTTCGAAGCTCCTGTTTATACTAAGGTTCCTCACTGACACTGAAATGGCTTACTTTCCAGTTAGAAATGGCATTTTGTCTGAGATGAGCTTTTTAGTACAGCATACACAATTCTTCAGGAGTCGGCTCCAACTTACTTTTTAGTTTCCAGTTAATATTCTTCACTTCTTACCACCCTACCTCATGCTTCAGACACACTGAAAGACAGAGTTTATCTGTGACTTGTTCCTTCTGTCTGCGGTACCCTTTATTGTTCTTTTTGCCTGGTACGATACTGATTCAAGAGTCATGTATGTTATTATTTTTAGAAACAATGACCTAGCATCTTGACATAGGTTTAGCATTCTTTCCCGTTTTCACAGTAGTTACACACTGTGCTAATGTACCAATGATATTGTTTAAATTCTTATTCAAGATAGGTTGTGGTTTTTAGTGTTAAGAGTACAATTACATATTTCTGTAGTTCGGTATAGCTGGAGACGGAGTATAACACATGATGGCTGGGTATACAATGGTACTGTCAGCTCTCTTTAGTGAGCTTTAACATATTGATAGTTCTGCTTGCTATTTAAGGTTTAAAACATGGATGTGATATGAAAACATCAATCATGTTCACACTTAAAATTCTTTTTAAAATATATAAAAATAACTAAATAAGTTAATATTTAATATTAATAAGTTAAACATTAAATTTAATATAATAATTTAATATGCATGTGTGTATGCATGCTCATGTGTGTGGGTGCAGGTGTGTGGGTGCAAGTGTGTGTGTGTGTGTGTGTGTGTGCTGGAGTGTGTGGGTATGCATGGAGGCTGGAGGTTGATGTTAGGTGTCTGCTTCAATCACTCTCTACTTTGTTTATTCAGGCAGGTTCTTTCAATTGAACCCAGAGCTTACCAAGGCTAGCTAGTAGCTTGCTCTAGGAATTCCCTGTCTGTGCTTCCTAAGTGCTGTGAGTACAGGCTGCTGCCACGGTTGCCTGACTTTTATGTGGGTCTAGGTATGCATACCCTAGCCTCATGTCTCATAAATGCTTTCTTTATCCATGCAGCCATCTCCTCGGTCCAATTATACTTAAATTCTGTTTTGTTGTTGTGTTTTTGTTTTTTTGTTTTTTGTTTTGGTTTTTCGAGACAGGGTTTCTCTGTGTAGCCCTGGCTGTCCTGGAACTCACTCTGTAGACCAGGCTGGCCTTGAACTCAGAAATCCGCCTGCCTCTGCCTCCCGAGTGCTGGGATTAAAGGTGTGCGCCACCACTGCCCGGCTATACTTAAATTCTTAATTGGTTGTGGGTCTTAGACTATTGGGTTGTATTACTTTGTAGACTTTTTGTTTGCCAATCTTTCAAATAAAAATTTGAAGCAAACCACAAACAAAATGCCAGAATGACCATGCCACTCATTTCCTAAACCCAACTGCTAAATTTTCTGTTAAGTGTCTTACAAAATCAATTTAAAAAAGATAAAACATTGTGAATTCATGTGAAGTTGAAAGAAACTTGTGAGTGAATAGAGAATTTATCAATGGAGTCAACACAATATTCTCCAAATTCAATTTAAATTAAATTCCTGTTTTTCATTTGGTTAAAATGCTTGTTACTCAAACAGCACACCAGGCTGTTTCTACTTTGTTTTAAATGTGTAATTTCATTGTTTACTCTATCTAAATTGGATTACAACTTCCATTTTTGTTTTTAGAATTTTTCCAGAAATGAAGGTACCTGCTCGCCTTCTCTGAGAAACAGGAACATGGGCACGCTGGAACTTTTCAGTAACTTCTTCAAACTTCTGCTTCCTCTGCTGCAGGATCCGTTCTCTAATTTGATATTCTCTTTCCTCTTGTTTTTGGCGTTTCTCTTCGAAAGCTCTAGATTTAACATATAAAGAACACAGTGGCGATAGATAAGCAGCAGAATGATGGTCTGAAAACACCACCACTAATGAGATAACAGCATTTTCATTTGACTTAGATACAGCAAAGTTCAGATTTTAACAGGTTATTGGCTGAGTTTCCATGTACTTATAAAATGGAGTTTCAGACCATTGTTCAGATCTTTTGTAACTAAGAGAAGGCCCTGTGGGGGGGGGCACTTTTTGACTTCTGTCAGACCTGCCAATGTCCTCCACCTGCTGTGGTAAAAAGCCTTTTCTAAGAGCCACATAGTTTCTGGTATTCACTAGTGAGAGAAGCAGCCTTGCAAAATTTGGAGAAGGCAAGGAAATGACTTCTTCCCACTTTACATCAAAAGTTTAAAACTGGCTGTCATATAATTCTTACCTGTGCTAAAAATACAATTTTTATTAAAAAGTTGAATTTTAGTTTTTTTATAAATATGGAACCCAGAACTCTTCAGCAGATAGAGTTACAAACATCTGGTCTATAATGTCCAGTTTTAAAAAGTATTATTATTAGTGTGTGTGTGTGTGTGTGTGTGTGTGTGTGTGTGTGTGTATGTGTAGGGGTGCATGTGCTACAGCAATTTGTGGTCAGAGGCCAACTTTGTGGCACTGGGTTTTTTGTTTCCACCTCTATAGGGTTCCAGGAGGTCAGACTCAGGTTTTAGGCTTGTAAGACAAATATCTTTACCTACTGAGCTAGCTTGTCTACCCCAGGTCCCCACTTTTCTTAACATTCCCCTTTAATTATAATTACCTTTATTATATTTGCTCTATTTTAGTTGTACTACTTTAAACAGTTAGATTTTGCTCTTGCAAAATGTGTTTGCATTACTCACGAAGTATTTGGTAAGGACCAGGGTTACAATGCCAGCCTGACCCGGGAGGAAAGTGTTCGAAGGCACTACTTGTTGAGTAGGAACTTGGCGACAACTGGTTCTTTCTGTTCCAGGTTACCACAGGCCATTGTCAAAGACCTACCTTGTCTATGTAACTGGTCATCTAGAGAACCACAGGATTGGGGGACAGAACCTTAGGTTTTCAAGGGATGGTTCACCATCATCTATAATGGGATCTGATGCCCTCTTCTGTCATGCAGTCATACATGCAAATAAAGCACTCCTATACATACATAAATAAATCTTAAAGAAAGGGATAAACATCTTAAAAAATACATTTCTATGCACATCATTATATAATGAACAGCCCAAAAAAAGATGTTAAGAAAGCTTTTTCATACACAGACACAGACACAGACACACACACAAAGAGAGAGACAGACACGCAGGTTTTAGGGATAAACTCAACCAAAGAGGCAAAAATGACTTATATATCAAAAACTACAAAATACAGATGAAAGAATTCCAAAGGAAGGCTAATCTACATCCATGATTAGAAGACCTCATACTACGGAGATGACAGCACTATTGTTTACAGATTCTAGCCATTCTCTCCTATGGTTACGTAGCTCCTCTTTAATGATTCTGGTCCTGTCAGTCTCGTAACTGACGGACTGCTATGACAGTGGTGCTGTGTGACTCCTCAGGCTACATTTGAAGCATTTATCCCACAGACTGAGAGCACTCACTTTAGGAAATACCGGGATACAAACATTATGTTGATGACCTCAAGATCACCATGTTGAGATGCAGCCCAGGCTAGCTAGAGAGAGACATAGCTAAAGGCAGAGAACTGCCTGGTTAGCTTCCAGCAATATTGGCTAATGAAGCCCTAGCACAAAGCACGTGTCTGAAGAAGCATGATAAATTTCAAGTTCAACAGAACCTTCAGATCACCACAGATAAACTTCGGAACCACAGATGAAATCTGAGTGCAACTGCACTCTTGAAGGGAGAATCAACAGCTACATAGTCAACACAGATCATCAGAATACACTGTTTATGTCAGCAAGTCTTAGGGGGCGTTAACCAGCAGCAAATGAGCCATGTAAGAAGTCTAAGCTGATCGGCTTTAAACCACTTAGCTGTTATTAAATCACTTAGCTACTATTTATTTGATCTGGGGATAAAGATTTAATACAAATTATTTACTACTTTTCTTTCATTTGTTCTTGCTTTTGGAGAGGAGTTCTCACTATGTACCCTGGCTGGTCTGGAACTTGCTTTGTGACCTGTTTGGCTTAGAACTCACAGTGATCTACCTACCACACCTGGTCCTATTTACTTCTTTGTACATTTAAAAATGAAAACTCATACTCATTAGTTCTACGTGACATTCTGATTAAAACAAACAACACTAATTAAAAGTCATATTTCATTTCTCCCTGGAGACGTGACATTTACGCTAGACAGGGGACAGTCATGAAAATTATGGAAAAAGGAAGCGCTCTAGCTGAAGTACCAGCAAGCAAATGCTCAGTTAGGAAAAGAGACGAAACACAGAAAACAACCAACTTAGTAACGAGGAATGGTAGGTTTTGAAGGGAAGAGTTTGCTCTGCGCTGCAATATAAAGTTATTCTAACAGCAAAAATACCAGCTCTACTACTTTATATTGTTCCCCAATTCTCTATACTGTGACCAGAAAAGAATTTCACATCCAAGGCTATAGAATATATAGTCTGAACTAAATGTGTCCAATTAAAGCACTGACAGAATATGTATGACCAGCAGCCCAGTGCCTCTGCTCTTGAGCACTGTGATAGGCCTGATGATAAAGTCTTAATTACGTACAGCAATATTTACACTACAGTTCTCTCCTTACCCCGTCAGGAGTTGCAGGTTTTTTTCATTTGGTGATGTGTCAGGAACTCAGTTAAATGCAGTGGAAATGAAGGAACAGGTGGTGAAAGCAAGAAAGAAGGCTTCACCACCTCTGTAGAATTTAGACTCAGAAGACTGTGTTGTCATTACCCACTGCCTCTTGGCTGAGCACTTTTCAGAAGACACAGTCTGCCTTGGTGACTTTCGTAGGGTCTGCTCAAAATGTGCAGTTCTGTCTCATGAAACGTGTACAGCATCTTAGCTCAGAGTGAGCGACCTCATTGAGTACAACCATATGCCAAGCTGTTTGTTTTGCTTTCCCAGGAGTCTACCACTGTGCAGTGTCATTTACTCCTGCTGGAAATATTCCTAGGAACAAATCACGTGCCATGGTGACAGTTTTCTGTAGCAACGTAATAAGCAGCAGCAGTAAGAGTACCCGAGGCCCCAAGAGATAGTATGTGGGACTGGAGAGGTTGCTATGTAGTACCTCTCTTTTTCCTGGACAAAACCTTATTCAGATGTGGACAGTTACACCTTCCAAACATGATACTTTAAAACTCAACCATATTTGGAGGTGTTAGAAATGAAAAACTAGGGATGAAAATGAAATTGGAAACAATATTTTTTAAAGATAAAATATATCGAATGGTGGTATTAACAGTCTTCAAGGTAGAAAGCCAAGAAGCTATCCTGAGTTTTCTACATGTGAAGAGGCACATGTTTCACATTTCTAGCCCTGTTCTTGTTAAGATTGGAAATTATCTGAAATCTCCAAATCTGTGCTGAAATTCCTATCTTTTCAATGGGTTTTCTTTCACTTGGCTGGAAAAACAAACAAACAAACAAACAAAAAAAGATATTGGTGAGGAAAACATCCAAATATAGAACATACACATTGTGATTTATCAGAAAGAATAATGTATATAATACAAAGATAAAATGTGTACTGCATTTCTAAAAGATGTGCTGTCAGCCAAATATAAGAGTGTAACTATCAGTTAACTAAAGCTCATAGCTTTTAATCCTAAGATTAACATCCTTAAGTCCTAGTTACATTTATTCTTAGTCTCAATTCTAGCAAAAATCTATGTACTAGACCATAATGTATTAATAAAGGGCAATGGCACTTCCATAGGAGACATAATATCAGAGAGATGCTACTTTGGGCAGATAAGGCTTAGGTAAGCACTGATGTTCACACAGCAGTGAAGCCATCCAATGAAACACTTCTGAGAACATGCTCCCACTGTTGAGTGGTGCTCTACCTACCTGCCTGCCTACCTACCTGCCTGCCTACCTACCTGCCTGCCTACCTACCTACCCACCTACTCACCCTACCTACCTACCTACCTACCTACCTACCTACCTACCTACCCACCCTACCTACCTACCTACCCACCCTACCTACCTACCTACCTACCTACCTACCTATATATCTATCATCCGTCCACCCACCCATGTATTTATCTTACATAAAGAATCTGAGAGATGAAGAGGAGGAAGCTGACTGGCTAGGACTTTGAGACTTGAAGAACAACATGGTGATGTGCTCTAGAATATATAAAGAACTTAACAACTTATCAAAGCCCAAGTAATTCAGTAAAAAACTTTAGAAAATGATCTGTCTATACACTTCACAAATGCAGAGTACAAATATCCAATAAATACATGAGAAAATGCTCAGTATTATTAGCCGTCAGGGGAATAGAGGTCAAAGCTACAATGACATGCCATCTTGCCTCAGTAGAAGAGTAAATGAGAACAAGAACTGGTAATGCTAGCAGGGTCTGGGACGTGAGTGAGGGGGACGATGGAGGATGGTGGGAGAGCAGAACTATGACTGGCAGCAGAAGATGGAGAACTGGGGGAGATGTACTTGACACACTAGCTGCGTCATTGTGTGAAGAAACGAGACCCAATGAGACTAAATTAATGTGCAAACAGTTAACAGTTAAAAGAATCAGAGAAAACACATGAAAGGGACAGACACATGGCAAACAAGTACCCAAAGAGTACTCTACACCACTAGCCACTAGGCAGCTGTAAACTTAAACCATGGTGAGATCTTCCTAAATACCATACAGAATGGCTAACACAGAAACAGTGAAAGCAGCAGACAAGGAGCTACATAGAAAGTCTGAATGCCACACTGCTGTGGGTACAGTGAGCCACTCTGGAAAAAGGCTATGCGTATGTAGAGGCCATACATATGAGTCAGTGATGTACTCCTTGCCATGTATTCCAGAGAAATCAAAGCTTATGTTTATATGAAAACTATACATGAATTCCAGTTTCTATCTACATCACTCCCAAGCAGAAATGACTCGGATGTCTATCAGTGTGGAAACAATATAAAAAAACCTTAGTTGGAGGCTGGGGATGTGGCTCAGTGGACGACTCAGTGGTACAAGTACTGCAATAAACAAACAGAACTACCACCATAGAAACCCAACCGACCAACATCATTACCACCAGCAGCAGCAATGACAACCTCTTAACAATTTGAAACTAACAAGCTTCTGGTACATGTGTATTGTGGAATACTACCCATCAATAACAGTGAATACCACAGAACTGTTCTGAGAGGGAAAAACATAACTCCCCAAGGTTGCATATTACAATTTTATTTGTTTAACAGTGTAAAAAATGAACAAAACAAAAACAAAACCGGAAATAAAGACCAATAGATCAGGGGGTAGGAAGGGTTGTAGCTATGAAAGGGACACATGAGTGACCTTTGTGAACTGGTCATATGAATGTCACTATTCTGTTTGTGATATCATACTATAATTTTGTAAAATGCTGTCATTGGAGGAAACTGGGTTAAAGACATATGGATAAAACATAAATTTGCCAATAAATTTGCAATTACTTCATAAGAAAGTATTGAGTACATCTTTAAGTACATCATTACATCATTGCCTATTACATCATTGTTATAGGCAAAGACAGGTTGTATTTGGTATTCTTATTTTCCATTTTAGCATTTTAAATCACTGAAGCTGAAATTGTATTACTTCAGTTTAAGGAAAACAAGAGTTGAATTTCTAAAGAGTTATTATAGTGAACAATGGAGAAGATAGAAAATTTTCAATAGAAGAATTCACCAATATTACCTGTAAGAGGCCACTTACTGTACACTGCATGTGTGAATGAGAAAAAAACCCCAGGAATAAATCAATGTGGAAATAGTTGATAATTTAAGAGGGCAGTAAAGCAGAATGGCTCAA
>JADRCH010000030.1:4498801-4536165 GCA_019843965.1 Rhynchomys soricoides
ATGTGTACAATGTGTATAAAAGCATAAAATGTCCTGTAATTCTAGAAAGATTTATATTAAAATATTAAAGAGTTTTCCTAATCTGCTAGAACTCTGATAACTCTCTTTGTAAGTGACCGTCTTCCGCCTTTATCTGCTCAGCTCCAAGCCCTCATCCATGCTCACTCACTTGCCTAGAGAGACTAATAGTTTTCTACTTTTTTTTTTGTCTATTTTGTTTTCATCTGCTGCTTCTTTGGTATAATAAGCTAAGATATAAATTTGATTATTGAAACATTTCTATTTTTGCTTCTTTATTACAACCTAAAAGATAATGTCTTTATAACCTAGCATGGGCAAATTCTCTTTACTTTCTTTATATTGGTATACATATTATTTCATAACCTATCTCCTGTCATCTGATACTCATCCACATTTCCTACATAACACCCACATACATCTTCTGTCACCTTTTCTAATGTTAGACCCTTTTTCAGTTCTGCTTACATAAAGCATGGTTCCTTTCATGTTCCTTGACTAACATGTGGCTAAATATTCTTCCAAGAACCCTTTCTTGTCCTATAGTTCATGAGATGTGCTTCTGTTCTACTTCATAGGAGGTTGAACCATAGTATTCACTGACTGTTATCTTTCATTATTGTTAATGATTTGAGAATAAGAATCATGTCTTTTCTTTTTCTTTCTTTTATTACTCAGCTATTTTATTTATTTCAAAATGTTGTCCCCCTTCCTGGTCTCCCCTCTGCAAACTCCCCATCCCATCCTCCCTCCCCTTTGTCTCTAAGAGTGTGCGCTCACACCCACCCACCCATTCCTACCTCACCCCTCTAGCATCCCCCACAAGTCTTTTATTTTTAATCTTCTAGAATATGAATTTTTAGAGATTCCTAATCTATGTCATGTTAAACAGTTAAAGGTAACTTCCCAAGATAACTGAAAAAAATGGTGGGTACTTTGCCTCTGTCCAAAGGGAAAAATACTAAATACTAAAAAACCTACAATCCTCTGACTTTACCTTGAATAGACAACATAACTAGATAAAATCTATAATCATCTTTACTAATTCTTGTCATGTGCCTTGTAATGTCTTCAAGAGTCAGAAAGTAACAGAAAAACAGAAACATATGAACAAAACCAAAATAAACTTTTAAAACATTGTTAGAGAAAGAAAGGATTAAGCTCAAGAGAAATACAATGTCAGAAAAAAAAAATTACAGGTGAACAATTTTGTATTGCCCAAATGGGATTTGCAGCATATGCCCAGCGACGGAGTTAATAAGCTCCGGGGATCTTCTACTACAATAGATTACAGGAATATGGGTAAGGCTGTAATAAAAATTTAAATAATGGGTAAGTAACCGTTCTGCCTCAAAGAGCAGAATAAAAAGTCAGGTCTAGAGATGGCGCAGTGGTGCAGAACACAGCCAGCCTGGCTGTGATTTCAGGTTTAGGCACTCCGACGGCTCCTTCTGGTCTTTGTGAGTGCCAGGCATGCATGTAGTGTTCTTACATACATCCAGGCAAACACTCATACACACTAAATACAAGATGACAACAAAACCACCATCTTTAAAAATTTAATAACTAAAATCCTAAAAATAATTAAGAAGTGGTTGGATACTTTTCATTTTACTTCACTTGAATTTATAGTTCCCACAGACAGCTTTTCTGATTTACAAAATTTGTTTAAATCAGTGTTCATCTCTCCCCTCTTTTTATAATTGAATGGAGGCAGCAGATAAAAATTATGTAAGTTGAAAGTAAATTAAAGTCAAATTATAGTCTATTTGTAGTTAAATTTCTTGTTCTGTATCAAGAAAAAACCCACGATGGTCACAATCCATAAACTAGAATACAGACCTGGTTCTTCAGGCAGAAAAATAAAATTTAGGAAATTATGAGACTACCGACCATTTGTTCTATAAATAAACCATGGCCATGACTCAAGTCTATGAAGTATCTCAAAGCAGAGAAGCTATTAACTTAGTATGACTTTGCATTTCTCTACTTCTCAATAAAATACAATTACTTACTTTCTTCTCCGGTTTGACTCCATGAAATATTTACGTGCTCGATTCCGACATAGTTTTTGTTGCTGTAGTAGTATCTGGCGTTCTTCTTCTAAATTTTTCTCAAGATGGATTTTCATATCTCTAGTGATGCCATTTAGTTAAGAACAACAATTTACATATTTAGTGCACGTCAAGACTGTCTGATATGATTAGAGGTTCATGGTAATAACATCATAAAGCTCTTGTGGGAAAACTAATCCGTGTACATATTAGTGTTAGTGTATGTCCAGCAAATGTGAGATTAATCTTTACACACACACACACTTAGACTTGGAATATGGATTTAAGGTATCTTTCACTTTCTATGAGGGGAAAATAAATTACTTTTAGAAATCACAAATTTAGATAATGAAAATACATACTTTTGCTTATTAATACAGATATTTGGATACTTACTAGTAAGGTATCTGTTGAAGGCTTATGAAAAGACACAAGGACAGTCAGAAGTCCTTTTTGTGCTTATAAAAACTTTCTGGGGGAAATTTGAAGATGCTCATAATCCCAATAATTTGAAGTTTACATATAACTAGCTATTCCTTAATCTGCACTGACAAGATTAATTGGCTTTCCCAATTTATTTGGATTTTGACTGTTATCAAAATATTTGTGTATTTTTCATGACTTTGAAATTTAATAAATGATCAATTAATTACTATTTAACTCAGTAGTTCTTAACCTTCATAATGCTGAAATTCTTTAATATAGTTCCTTACATTGTGGTGACCCCAATGATAACATTATTTTTGTTCTACTCCCTAACTGTAATTTTGTTACTGTTATGAATTGTAATATAAATATCTGATATGCAGCATATCTGATTTGCAACCTCTGTGAAAGGGTCATTTGACCCCCAAAGGAAGCACGACTTGCAGGCTGAGAACCACTGACTTAACTGTCTAGCACCCCACATGAGACCTAGAAATGAGTGAGATTACAGCAAAGTTACAGATTGTAGAGCATGAATACTTTTCTATTTTATAGGAAACAGCCAGTTAAAGTTTTCCTCAAAAGCTCAGGGCCAAAGTTGGTTGGTATAATGTAGACTTACAACAAATACATACAATAATATTAGGGTATATATGATTTGTTAATTCAAAATGTGTTAATTTCAAGGTCTTATAGTATTTTGTGTCAATATTATAAAGAAACTCTATTATCTATTTCAGAATAATCAAATGTATATGAACTCTTGTTTGAGCCTTTACCAAGGGAGTTTGTTTGTAAGAGTTCTGTCATTTTCTAAGCTTTCTTCCTCCACAGGCTGGAGTTCATTTCAACTAAAATCTGGTACCACATCAATACAAACTCAAAGACACACATGTAATATTGTTAAAGGTGTTTTCTGAAGGATTTATAAACATGATATACAAGGGAAGGAAATATGGTTTTTAACAGTGTAGAGACAAGTCTAGCTCTATCTTTTTCTTCTCTAGTTGAATACTTTATTAGGATCAGATTTCAAGAAGATGATTAGCCTTTAAAAGTCACAAGTCATCAGTAGAGGACAATACAACCTTCTCCTTTCAAGAGAACATTGTAGGAAGAACAAACTTTAGTTACTTTGGGTCAGCTGACAAGGACAGGTGAGAATGCATCAGATGGGAACTATTTTCTTCAATATGTTTAAAATCTTATCCCAAGAACATACAGAAAAATTACAAGTGTAATGTGCTGACACTTATATATTCCTAAATGTATACAGATAATCCTACTACATATAAAACCTAGTTTCTACATTAGTATATATATTATGTGGCATATATAATAGTGGAGTATGTTCTTGCTTACTATGTTATAAAGAATGTTTCTGTCTTTCCATCATTTAAAAAATGGTATACAAATTAAGTTTTTAGATAGATGCTTAATATTTTTGTATACATTATAGAAACAATTCACCCTAACATCTACTCCAAAGAATGTAATTTTTATATAGTTACCATTACAAAATAACACTATGAGCATTCACGTCCTCGTTTAGTTTTCTCCAGTTAGGTTATCAACATAAGTAACTACCATACAATGCATTTTCCTTGCCAGATCTAGTCAGACCTCTTCCTACTGTCTCCAGTGAAAACTCTGTCTCTTAGAACTTCGACTACAGTCATACTTTTAAATTTTGTCTTCTTACTTGCTTGGTTCAATGTTCTTATCACATATATTTTAAAAAATGATATGTCATTAATGAAAATTGGAGAGGTCGGTGCTTTGTCAATGAGCCATTTCCTTGTACCCTGATTTAGAGATAATGCAGTAAGAGTTTGGGGTATAAGAAGATACAATGCCCGAGAAGTGAAGGTGGTGCACCCCTTTAATCCCATCACTCGGGAGGTAGAGGCAAGCATCTCCATGAGTTTAAGGCCAGTCTGGTCTATAGATCGAGTTCCGGGACAGCCAGGGCTACACACATACATACATACACACACATACACACCACACACACCACACACCCCAAAACAAACAAAACAGTGTCAGAGGTGAAGAGTCGAATTCATAAGACAGTAGCATTCACCTCAGAGCACACTCTGAGAAGACAGTTTGTGGAAGCAGCCAGGGGAAAGGCAAGAAGACAAAAGCTAGCGGCTGCAGGCTACTGTCCAGAACTCAGAAAGATCCAGGAATGGAAGCTTGTAGATGGATCCCTGGGAACAGAGTGTTTGAAGCCCTAACATACCTGCATCCTTAGACACCAGAGCAGGGTCAGCAAAAAAGGAGACCCTGGGTGAAAACTGATGGTTTGCTGTTGAAACTGTAAGAGCATATCCCAGAAGAAGGTGGGACCTAGGGCTGAGGAAGCGGAGGGAGGGTGGGAGTGGTGGAAGGGACCATCGTTTGAGGAAAGAGAAGGGTCCCATTTCATGAGAGAAACAGATGACCAAACATCATCATCACCACCAGCCAGTCTTCTGAGAATAAGAAGGGTATATTCTAATTATCTTAATGTTCTCCCGAAGAATAAAACTGCTTTATGTACCTAAAAAACAGAGCTTACTGACATTTCCACAATGTTACCAACAGGAACATCAAACTGGAGTTCAATGATTTCTTAGGGAAAAATCGGAAATAATCCAGATTGTCAAGGTTCCGGTCGCCTGCTTTTCCTTTGTCTGTTTGACAACAGTGTGGGCAGAGATGGGAGACAAAATGATCAGAACGTACTAGGGTTCTGCAGCCCTGGGAGGGGTGTGCGGCTAACAACTAAAACAGAACAGCCCAAGATTTTAGTGTCTGGGCAATTTCTCTTTCTAAGGAGCACGACCAAGACTCACATCTCTGTAAGTAAAGGGTATAACGCAAGGGTAATTCGAAAAGGCGAATCTTCGCCCATCCAATACAGGTCCGGTGCATTTTAAAATCTGACAGCCAAGTCGAAGTACGGACGTGGGAAGGCCGGGAGGCGGGGGAAGAGGTAAGGAGACAAAAGTGTAACTTCAGGTCGGGGGTGGGGTGGGGTGACAGCTGCCAAGGCAAATATCCGCACGGAAAATGACTTGCCAGTTTCCATGCCCCTGCGTGCGTGCTCCCGGGGTGGGCGTGGAAAGGATACAGGTAAGCGCCGGGTCGCGGCCGCCCTCCGCCGTCCCGGGCGCCCAGCGCGTCCGGGGGTCCGCCGCCCAGGCCCGCGCCTGCGCTCTGGGCTCCGGGCCTGCCCGCCAGCATCCTTCACCTCAGCGCTGCCCGCATGGCCGCTCGCCCTCCCGCGTCCTCTCCTCGGCGCTCCGGGCCGCGCGTCTCTCAGGCCCCGCGTCACGCGCGTCGCAGGCTCGGCCGCGGCAGTCCTGGCTTCGCAGCGGCCCCGGCGACTGTGGCGAAGGCAGCGGCGAGGGCGGCGACCTCGCGAGGCGTCGGCGGGGGTGGCGGCCGCGACCCCGCCGCAGCCATCTTGACAACCAACCGACGCCGCGTCCTTCGCGACGGAAACCAGGCGGAACGCGGGGCGGGGCTGCGTGGGGGAAGCGGCCAATGAGGGGCCGGCTCGCTCAAAGGCCCGCCGAGGCAAGCTGACGTAAACTGAGGCTAGCCAAGGTTAAACCGAGTTAAGTAGAGGCAAGCTAAGGTAAGCTGAAGTACTCTGAAGCACACTGAGGCGAGATAAAGTAAGTGGAGGTAAACTGAGGTAAACGGAAGAAAGTTGAAATAAACGCAGGCAAGCGGAATTAAACTGCTATACTGAGATAAGATGAGGTAAACTGAGGCAAGCTGCGATTTAAACCTAATTAAGCAGAAGCAAGCTGAGGTAAACTGAAGTACCCGCGGTGTGATGAGGTAAACTGAGGCGAGCTGAGGTTTGACTGAATTATGCAGTCAAGCTGAAACAAAGTGAGACTACACCTAATTAAGCAGAGACAAACTGACACAAGCGGAGGTAGAAGAGAGTTACTATTTACCAAGGTAAAACGACGTAAGCTGAGTTATACTGGCTTAACTAAGGTAAACTGAGGTGAGTTGAGGTTAAACTGAGATGTAACTCAGAACTGAAGTAAACTGAGGCAAGTTAAGGCAAGTTGAGTTGGGCACATGATTAGCAGTTGTGAGAGAGCACAGCTGAACTATAGAGCTTGATTTGGCTCTCCCCCTTTTATGAGTGTTTTCTTAGAGTATTAACAGATGAAAGACAGTGAACGGAAAATTCCTAGATATGGACAAATATTACAGTCTGGAAATGATTATTTGAGCCATAATTTATTAGGTATGGAATCATGTAGTGAACTTTTAGATGGCGAGACCTTTCCCATTATCACTATTTTCAAAATCACAGTCCCTTGAAGAGAAGGTGGAAGAGGAGGAGGAGGAAGAAGAAGAGAAGAAAAAGAAAAAGGAGGAGGAAGAGGAGGAAGAGGAAGATAAAAAAGCTTTGCAAAGTGGAAAATTTCTTCCCCTGCTTGTTCTCATCCATTCCTTGATACTTGAGCCATTTTCTGTCTGCTGTCCTACTTCATTTCAAAAGATCCTTATGGTCCTTGCTTGGCTGCCAGAATCTGCAAATGGACCATCACAGCAAAAATGGCCTGAAAAGAAGTCCAGATTTAGCTTAATAATCTCCTGGGAAGATATGCCAAAAGAGATCCGTGTACTGAAATGGTTTCTGTATGGAAAATTAAACAGTTTTGAGCCACCAGGTTAATGGCTATATAAATGAAAACCTGGAACAACCCTGGACCTTTTTGTTGGAGCCCAGTGTAAAAACATAAAATTTGACTGGATCTTAGATTTACATTTTAATTATTTTTTTTGTGTTTAAAAATTTCCAGAATGTACAGACCAAAGAAAGATTACTCACCCACCATTCAACTTTGGGAACTTGTAACAATTCAAATAATAAACTTTCCAATGGAAACTATTTAAAACCGGCTATTTTAAAAATGGAGATATAATGATTCAAATTGGAATGTGTTTTGGGGACTGAATTTTTTTTTATGGTGCTACAAGTCCAGTTTTGATTTTAAATGTGTAGTGCTTGTGTTATTCAATATCATGGCATGAGGACAAAACAAAACAAAATCCTAATGAAGAAAGGACAATTATGTTTGGACAACTAGCTATGTTGGCACCGTTTTGAATGCCCTAGCCATAAGCATTGGCCTTGATTCTATTCCCAATGCTATCATTAGAACTCGGTCTCACCAGGACTAGTTTTAACTTTAGCAAAGTAGGGCACTGCAAAAGTCAAAGAAAACTGGGAAGGGAAGTTTGTGTTTGCTATGTGCAATATGTGCATTTTAGCCTTCCTCAAAGTTTTGCTTAGACTGTATTATTTGGTAAATGGAAAATCCTAGCCATATCACAGTATTTTTGCATGATATATTAAAATTTTAAGCCATGATTTCACATCAAAATGGTGTTATCCCTGTAATCCCAGCTCTTGGGAGATGGGGCCAGGAAGATCAGTTATTCAAGATCATCCTTAGCTACATAGTAAATTTGACACTGGTCTGTGCTACCTGAGAATCTGTCTAAAAAACCCACAAAGAAAAAAGAAGCATGACTTATTAATCATTTACAAATGCTTGCTCATATAATTATTTTTCATTTAAGTTTTGCTTTACAAAGCCAACTAAAAATAAAAGAAAAATTTAACTTAAGGTTATTATCTATTTTTAAAAGTTACAGGTTTGTTGACTTCTAATTCTTTTTTTTATCTTCGAAATATTAAGCAGGTTTTCTACATCCTATTTAACAGATTTAATCCTAGATTCTAAAAACCATGGAGTTGGGAAGCAATATCTTAAAGATGAAATACTTGGATAATTGACAATTTTAGGATTTTTATATTTTTATGTTTTTTATATTATATTTATGATGTTTATATTTTGCCAGGAAAGGTGATTGTGATCACCCACAGAAAAAGCCAGGTGTGATGTGCTGTAGTCCTGGCACTGGAGAAGTGCTAGTGTTGGGAAAGTGGAGACAGGTAGATGCTTGGGGCTTGTTTGACAGCCAGTCTAGCTGAATTCACAAGCTTGGGCTTCAGTTAGAAACTCTTGTTTCAGAAACTAAGGTGGAGAGTGCAGGAAGACACCTGACATTAACCTCTGGCTTCTGCAAACATTTCTGTGCACCTGAGCTTGTGCATAAACACACACACACCAAACCCACACATAAAGAATAAAACTAAGACACCAGTATCTTGTCATAAAAGACATGCATTAAATATAACTCTTAATTCTTTTATATTTTCTAGCAATGCAAGTCACTTATTAAGGATGTGTATGTTTATATGTACCTATGTGTCTATCTCTCACATCTCATCTTCTATATGCCAAGTATTTTATAGTTACTGGGGATTTATCGGTGAATAAAACTTCAAAACAGGCCTTGAGAAGCGCCTCAGTGGTGGAGACCACATACTGCTCTTGAAGAGGACCAGAATCTGATTCCCAGCATTCACACCTGTAGGTTTATAGCCTTCTGTAACTCCAGTTCTTGGGAGGTCTTATTCTGTGCAGGCACCTGTCCAGAATCCACATAATTAAAACAAAACAAGCAAACAAACAAACAACAACAAAAAAACCAAAAAACAAAACCTTGAAAATGCTATGGGTCTGAAGTTTATTGAATTTTCTTTCCCAGTAGAATATATTAGGTACCCCAAACTACTTTAGAACAAATGTAGTTGTGGATGGATGGATAGATAGATAGATAGATAGATAGATATGTAATGTAGGCTGCTCAAGAATGGCCTCTGAAAGATGGGAAATTAGGTTTGAACAAAGGAAGGAGATTGTGGTTCAGAAATCTGGATGATGAGCATAAAGAAATACATAACCCAAATTTGGTGGGTCTTACAAGGGTCTAAAGTAGAGCTGACTTTTATAGAGGGAAGACCATTTGGGAGTTTTGAGTTAATATCAGCTACCTTTTTTAAAGAAAGGGTCCCCGTGTTTCTATAGTTCAGAACACAGGACTAGAAACAAACAGGAGTAGCCTGAACACCGGGGGTCTGGTGGAAGTGGACAAGAGACTTGGATTATGATTGCAGTGATAGAGAGATGACAAGAAGAGTTTGAAAATGTGAAGCTTTAGACAATAAGTTGTATTGATAGATTGTTGTAGCCAGTGTGAGAAAAAGTCACATATGATCTTCAGGGCTTATGACTTATCAGGTAAAGTCATTTGTTGTCATTCCCTATGACCTGAATGGAATCCACATGGTGGCAGCAGAGAACCAAGTCTTCAAAGTTGTCTTTTGGCCTCCACAGGAATGCAAGGTCATGTTGCATGGGTACACACACACACACACACACACACACACACACACATACACACAGATAATAAAATTAAAATATGACCTTCAGATTTGGAATAATAAGCAGTGTGACTTACTATAATGGGGAAAAACAGTAGGGGTAGGTGGGGCCTTATCAGCCTCATCTATGCTGGCATGTTGAGCTGATCAATCCTAGCTGCTTTGAAAGGAAACGGTTAAAGAAAGTAAAAGGAGCTTCAATTTCATTAACACTACCTCATAACTATTAATAATGTTCTACTTACAAAAGGATCCAAAAGCCATTCTATTGTTATAAAGCTATCTCAGTGGAATACTGTTCTAATTAATAGGAAAACTTCAGACAAATTAAATTTAATAGGGTTTATTGAACAAAGAGTAACTTTTGGATCAGGCAGCCCTCAGAATCAGGAAAAGTTCAGAGAGCTTCAGGCAGTGGTGTAGTCACAGGCCTTTATACACTCCACACAGAAACAAAATAGAGAAATCTGACTGGCACATCTAGGCATTTTAAAAACAAGTTAAAAATGAAAGATTTATTTTATGTATATAAGTATTTTGCTTCATGTATGTGCACCATGTGTTTAGTAGTGCCTACGGAGGCCAGGGGAGAGCATTGGCTCACATGTTATGGATGGTTGCGAGCCAACACTTGGGTTCTGGGAACCAAACCTTGGTCCTCTATAAGAGCAGCAAGTGCTTTTAACTGCGGAGCCATCTCTTCAGTGTCAGCTAGACATTTGTTATATTGCTCATGGTTTAATCTGTTGGATATCTGCTATTGGCTGAAGCTGAGTTGACCTCAAACTAACAGAAGGTAGGTTATGGTACTGTAAATAGAGGAATTCTCAAAGTATGAGTCAGCCTTACCAGTGACTCCTGCTTATTTAATCTACCAGCTGTTGCCAACTTGCAAGTCATGTGGCAGCCTATGATGGGCAAGGTTTTGTGCTTTCACTTTGATCTTGTCTGAAAATATTTTTTCTGTTTTCTTCAGAAGTATTTTCTTGCACAAACGAGAGTTTTCTCTGGGAAAGTTTGGAAAGAACAAAATATTTAAATTCTATCTGATTTAGAATACTAAAGATCATCTGTTCTTCATTCAGTTTCATAGTAATTTAATTAGAGGCTTAAAATTAAAGGTACATACTCGTCTACTAATGTTGAGTCTGGTCATATGGTCAATGGTGTTGGAACTGCGTGTGGAGAACGTGAGAATAAAAAAGCAACACTGTCACACGTTTGATTGCTTGTTGCTTCTAGCATGGAGTGGTAAGTGCAGAGACATATTTTCCTGACTTAATTCACATAATGACTCCAGTTCTCCAAAAGACACAACTGAGCTATTGCAATATTGGGGAAATTTCTAATGGCTCAAGAGTAAGGAACCGGTGAAATCAAGATACAAACCAGGCAGTCCACACTTCCAACCATTTTCGTTGCTCTGGTAGTGAACCCCTGAGAAAGTAATTTCAGTAAATAATAGATAAGAGTGTTTGGGTTTACATAGTTGGTAGTGGGGAAGTAAAGCCAGAAAAGAGGTCATTAGTTTAAGATATTTCTTTATTAACTAAATATTTGTGTACCTACTGTACTAGCACCATCAAAGGGAGACACTTTGATTCTTAAAGGAGGTGGAGAAGTTAACATCTCAGATGAGAAGCCTAGGCCCAATGGAAGTTTACTTTGCCTTTTATTTTTAAAATTAGTGAAGTTTAAGCATGTTTCAAGAATGAAAAGAAAAATCCACTTTAAAGGAAAAAGTTAAGATTCAGACATGAGTCTTTTAGAAAATTATCTTTTTTTTTTAATTTAAAAATATTTTAAATTCACTCTTTTTTTTTAATAGACTTATTTTACTCATGAGTGCTTTGCCTGCATATATGTCTGTGTACTACATGCATATCTGGTTCTTGATGAGGTAGTGAGCCTATATGTGGTGCTGGGATTGAACCCAGGTCCTTCAAAAAGTATAATTGCTTTTAGCCACTGAGCCAACTGTCAAAGCTCTCTTAAATTAATTCTCTGACAATTTCACATATGTACACAATATATCTTGATCAGATCAACTTCCTCTGGGTTCCTCCAAAATGTGGGAACTTTCACATCCTTAAAAAAAAAAAAAATAAACCCCTGAGTACAATTATTGCTGCCTGCATGAACGTGGATAAACTACCAGCAGCCAAATCTCTGAAGAAAAATTACTCCCCTTCTCCAGCAATCATTAATAGCCAGTAGCTGACTTTTTGCTATCAGTGGAGTCTAATGGGTCCCTCCCCTATCCCTGCTGGAATTTTGACTGGCTTGATCCTGTGTGTACAACCAGGATCATGTAACAGTCTCAGGACTTTGGCCAGTTATGAGCCTCTCCATTGACTGCTACTGCAAAGAGAAGCTTCTCTGACCGAAGTTGAGATACTAGCACTAATCTATGGCTATACACATAAATATTTTGGAAGGCAGTTTGGCATGTCCACTTAGCAAAATAAAAGTAGGAGATTCACATGCCCCAGAGAGCCCCCCAGATAAGGAGTTTTGACCAGGTTTGCAATACCAAGTATGAATTTTCTGTGGAACTGGCCTCAAACCCAAATCAGTTGGGTACCTCTGTAATGTCACATCATTATTGTACCTGTGGATACATCTTGCCTGGCAGGTCAAGGTTATAACATGCAGAGTATACACTGGGTAGGTCCACTGAAGACTTTTCTGCCCTAGACTAGTGCACAGCACCTTCTAGTACTACGAAATCTAGCCAGCAGGAGGGACGTTTCCAGGTCAGTTCCAACCTGAGTTTTCTATGCCTTGTAACCAAATGTTTTCAGCAATATGGTTTTATCATCTAGTTTTGGTAGGAAACTAAGGACATTAGCAATAACCTATGTTGTTTTGTTGGCTGGGGTACCATGATCAATAATAACTCATAGGAAGTATCCCATGCCTGGCACTGAGATTTTCATTTAATAACCTATGTCTTCTGGGTGAAACCTTTATCCACCCACTGATGGTAGCTTTGTTCAAACTCCTATTTTAAATGTTTTGTTAAAAATTGGCCTACAAACTAGTGGGTTTCCAGAGACTGTTTTATATTTCCATAATTTTAGTTAATGCACTACTACCACTGTACCCCTCATTCTGCCACCCCTACCACAACTTAAGCCTTCAACTCCACTAGCCCCCTTCTCTAATTTCCCAGAAGGCTCAAGGACACTAAAAAAACCCTACAGAATCAACTAACCTGGGTCCATCGGGGCTCACAGAAACTGAACCACCAACCAAAGAACATGCATGGGATGGACACAGGCCTCCTACATATATGTAATAGATATGCATCGTGGTCTTCATGTGGGACCCTTAACAACTGAAGCAGGAGCTGTCTCTGACACTAGTGCCTGCATTTGGACCTCCTTCCTCATATGGGGCTGCCTTGTCTAGCCTCAAGAGAAGATGTACCTAGTTTTATTATAACTTAATATGCCAAGGCTGTTTGATCTTCATGGGAGGTCTCTTTTTCTCTGAGGAGAAAGGAAGAGTGGTGTGGGGGAGGGGAAGTCAGAGGGAGGGACTGGGAGGAGAGGAGGGAGGGGAATCTGTGATCAAGATGTAAAGTAAATAAAAGATAAATAAATAAAATAATTAGATGGCCTTATAAGACACATGGGTTTGTGCTGTAGGTGTGAAGAAATAGACAGGATTTGTGTCAGTTAATGTGTGAGCTGCCTTGTTTTTTACTCAGGGGTGTTGTTTCAGATGAGGGCTTGGAAGCTAGTATTTGTGCTGTATAACTTCCAGAACGAGCACGGATGCTAGTAAGTGTCATGTGCATTTGTGCTGTACAACTTCCAGAAATCTTTAACGGATGACTCTATGCACCGTTCTTTCCACAGAGAGCTAATATTTGAGGACGTGTTTTTATTAATCCAAGAAAAATATGATGTATACATCCCAAGCATCACTCTTGCTCTTAAATGTATGTATTTTCATTTGTGGAGAAGCTGTACAAGGTAGCTATGTTCATCATTCTACGGTAAGAATTTTAGCAATTTTATTTTAGCTTAGAAAGCTGTTTTAGCTTTCGAGATATAACTGTGAAAATACAAATTATACAATAAATATAATTTATGGAACAACTAAAATTTCATTTCAAAAGTTAAAACTTCTTAAATGTTACATTTTTCAAGATAAACTAAATTTAAGATCAACTTTTAAAGAAAGTTCTCAAACAATTGTTTAAAGATATTTTAATTTACAGCTTTCCTATTATGTTTGATAATGAAACATCTGATGGGTAATAAAAATCACTCTTTATAAAGAAAGGTAATCTGTAAACTTTGACAATTCAAATGAAGCCCTATGGGAAGTTAAACAGGATGTAAAAATATCTTATGTAAAACAAAATCAGAGTGGCAGCTTATATAGGGTATGCAATGTTTAGAAGAAGTAAGGGTTTGAATGCCCATATATTTAAGTGTTAGTTTACATTTTTTAATATTAAAAGTGTATTTAACATTATATCACAACAAATAAATTCTAAGATTCTCTTGTTGAAACTAGAAAAAATGCTAAGGCAGCTGCAGAGATACTAATGATTTAATTCTTTAATATACTAAAATTTAAGAGCCTTACTTAAAAAAAAAAGAATATCTATAATACATTTAAAAAAACATCAATTCTGTCAGTTATTATAGAGGTGTAGAGAAAGAGCAAGAAATTTAGAATAGTCTGTGTAGCAAAGTATAAGTTCTTTACAAAGGCAAATATTTTTGTAATATAGTTAGTTGTGTACTAGTCTCTCAGTGTCTAGAAAACAGGACAAACTTGTTCCAACTTTCAATAGAGCTGTTAAATAAGTACAATTTATTCAAAGTATGTCTTGATATTGAAGAGACTAATTGCATACAAATAGAAACATTTCTTTATTTTTTTTAAAAAAAAGATTTATTTATTTTATGTATATGAGTACACTGTAGCTGTCTTCAGACACACCAGAAGAGGGCATCAGATCCCATTACAGATGGTTGTAAGCCACCATGTGGTTGCTGAGAATTGAACTCAGCACCTCTGGTGGTTAAGAGCAACTCAGTGCTCTTAACCTCTCACCAGAGAGAGCCTATGAGCTGAGCAGCGAGAGATGAATGAATAAATGCTTTAAGTATTACAAGGTTAGTTAAGGAGGGGACGACATTCTCTTCACAGGGTACTTATAAGTTGGTACAGGGGTGGGAGGGCTGGTGAGGTTGGGAATGTGTAAGGAATTCTGACTAAAAGAATAAGGAACTAAATCTTGCTATACCATGGGCCATTGAGTGTAAGAGCAAGGAAACATCATTCCATTAACAGCTGGTGTGGAGGATGAGTCCAGAAGAGCGAAGGGAGGCAGTAAGAAACTCAGCAGTGCTTCAGGCACAGTAAGAACAGGGGCAGGCAACACTACTGAGTGAACGATTGCTATTTATGTCCATTGTGTTAAAACAGTGAGAATCCAACTTAGATAAAGAGAAGGCATCCTTCTGCTGGCTTAGAGAGACTTAGAGACAGCATTTATATAATTTAGCTAACTATAACCTTGCCTCATGTGTCTATGTTTAGGTTAATGAGCTCATGAATCCAGTTCTCCTTTTGACTACAGAAATTTTTAGAAAACAGCTGGATCCTTTTCCTCCCAGAGCTGCTCAGTTACATGGTAAGAGTACTGCTATTTCAGCCTTCACATTCTGTTTTAATACTCAGCAATTTCTGGATAGCTGAAATTGAAAAGCTTAGTCCATTGAAAAGCTTTTGAACCGATATACCCAAATAGTGCCGGGAGAGAGCTAGCCTTGCAGGAGTGCGGACAAGCCTGTGAGCACAGGTAAAACCACCACTGCTGCTCAGAGGGTTCCTCCTGAACGCTCAGGACACAGGAATGGAGGAGCAGCCTGGGACAAGAGCCTTCCAGTTTCTGTGTGTGTCTGAAACTGCTCCTGTGCCATAGTGCTACATACACAAATATTGCCAGGAAAGAGTTGTTTTTCCAGGAGAGAGAACTGGTCTCCCAGGAGTGCCTGCATACCTGCGAGCAGAGGTAAGACCACCACTTCTGTTCAAATTCCTGGCCGAAGAGGGACCCTCCCAGAGCCATCAGGACACAGGAACCAAGGAACAGCTGGGCACAGGCTCCTTCTGGTTTCTATCTATACCCCAGAGCTGACCCTATACCACAGTTCTGAACACACAAATTCCTCCAGAGAGAACTGGTCTTCCAGGGATACTGACACAGAGGCTTGAAGGAGAGACAAGCCACAGTCAGGGAGCAAGACCAGCTAACACCAGAGATAACCAGACAGCAAAAGGCAAGGGCAAGAACACAAGCAACAAAAACCAAGGCTACTTGGCATCATCAGAACCTAGTTCCCCCAACACAGTGAGCCCTGGATACCCCAACACACCAGAAAAGCAAGACTCAGATCTAAAATCACATCTCATGATGATGATAGAAAACTTTAAGAAGGACATAAATAACTCCCTTAAAGAAATACAAGAGAATACAGGTAAACAGCTAGAAACCCTTAAAAAGGAAACATAAAACTCCCTTAAAGAATTACAGGAAAACACAACCAAACAGATAAAGGTAATGAACAAAACCATCCAGGATCTAAAAATGGAAATAGAAACAATAGATAAATCACAAAGGGACGCAACACTGGAGATAGAAACCTTAGGAAAGAGATCAGGAGTCACAGATACAAGCATCACCAACAGAATATAAGAGATAGAAAAGAGAATCTCAGGTGCAGAAGATACCATAGAAAACATTGACACAACAGTCAAAGAAAATGCAAAATGCAAAAAGCTCCTAACCCAAAACATCCAGGAAATCCAGGACACAATGAGAAGACCAAACCTAAGGATAATAGATAGAAATGAAAGTGAACATTCCTAACTTAAAGGGCCATTAAATATCTTCAACAAAATTATAGAAGAAAACTTCCCTAACCTAACGAAAGATATGAACAAAAACATTCAAGAAGCTAAAAGAGCGCCAAATAGATTGGACCAGAAAAGAAATTCATCCCATCACATAATAGTCAAAACACCAAATACAAAAAATAAGGAAAGAATATTAAAAGCAGTAAGGGAAAAAAGGTCAAGTAACATATAAAGGCAGACCTATCAGAATACACCAGACTTCTCATCAGAGACTATGAAAGCTAGAAGATCCTGAGCAGATGTCATACAGACCCTATGAGAACACAAACGCTAGACTAGACTACAATACCCAGCAAAACTCTCAATGATCATATGTGGAAAAACTAAGATATTCCATGACAAAACCAAGTTTACACAATATCTTTCCACAAATCCAGCCCTACAAAAGATAGTAGATGGAAAACACCAATACAAGGAGAGAAACTACACTGAGAAAAAGCAAGAAAGAAATCTTTCAACAAATCCAAAAGAAGATAGTCACACAAACAAAAATAACCTCAAAAAATAAAAGGAAGCAAAATTCACTATTCCTTAATATCTCTTAACATCAATTGACTCAATTCCCCAATAAAAAGACATAGAGTAACAGACTGGATACATAAACAGGACCCAGCATTTTGCTGCATACAGGAAACACACATCAGTGTCAAAGACAAATATTACCTCAGAGTAAAGGGCTAGAAAACAATTATCTAAGCAAATGGTCCCAAGAAATAAGCTGGAGTAACCATTCTAATATCGGATAAAATTGACTTTCAACCAAAAATCATCAAAAAAGATAGGGAAGGTCACTTAATACTCATCAAAGGAAAAATCTACCAAGAAGAACTCTCAATTCTGAACAAATGCTCCAAATGCAAGGGCACCCACATTCATAAAAGAAACTCTACTAGAGCTCAAAGCACACATTGCACCTCACACAACAATAGTGGGAGACTTCAACACCACACTATCATCAATGGACATACTGGGAAACACAAACTAAACAGAGACACAGTGAAACTAACAGAAGTAATGGACCAAATGGATTTTACAGATATCTATAGAACATTTCATCTTAAATCAAAAGAATATACCTTCTTCTCAGCAACTCATGGTACATTCTCCAAAACTGACGGTCACAAAACAGACTTCAAAAGATATAAGAATATTGAAATAATCCCATGCCTCCTATCAGATCACTACAGATTAAGGCTGGTCTTTAGTAACAACAAAAACGACAGAAAGCCCACATACACTTGAAAGCTGAACAAAACTCTGCTCAGTGATAAGTTGGTCAAGGAAGAAATAAATTAAAGATGTCCATTTGATGAAAATGAATGTACAACATACCCAAACTTATGAGACACAATGAAAGTGGTAAGAGGTCATAGCTCTGAGTGCATCCGAAAAGAAACTGGAGAGAGCATACACTAGCAGTTTAACAGCACACCTGAAAGCTCTAGAACAAAAAGAAGCAAATACACCCAAGAGGAGTAGACGGCAGGAAATACTCAAACTCAGGGCTGAAATCAACCAAGTCGAAACAAAAAGTACTATATAAAGAATCAACACAACCAGGAGCTGGTTCTTTGAGAAAATCAGCAAGACACGATAAGATAAACCCTTAGCCAGACTAACCAGAGGGCATAGAGACAGTATCCAAATTAACAAAATCAGAAATGAAAATGGAGATATAACAAGAGAAACTGAAGAAAATAAAAAACCATCAGATCCTACTACAAAAGCCTAAACTCAACACAACGGAAAATCTTGATGAAATGGACAATTTTCTAGACACATACCAAATAACAAAGTTAAATCAGCATCAGATAAACCTTCTAAACAATCCCATAACTTCTAAAGAAATAGAAGCAGTCATTACAAGTCTCCTAACCAAAATTAGCCCAGGACCAGATGGGTTTATTGCAGAATTCTATTGGACCTTCAAAGAAGACCTAATACCATTACTCTTCAAACTATTCCACAAAATACAAACAGAAGGAACACTACCCAATTCATTCTATGAAGCCACAGTTATGCTGATACCAAAACCTCACAAAGACCCAACAAAGAAAGAGAACTTTAGACCAATTTCCCTTATGAGTATCAATGCAAAAATATTCAATAAAATTCTGGCAAACTGAATCCAAGAACACATCAAAACGATCATTCACCATGATAAAGTAGGCTTCATCCCAGGGATGCAGAGATGGTTCAATATATGGAAATCCATCAATGTAATCCACTACATAAACAAACTCAAAGAAAAAAAAAAACACATGGTCATTTCATTAGATGCTGAAAAATCATTTGACAAAATTCAACATCCCTTCATGATAAAAGTCTTGGAAAGATCAGGAATTCAAGGCCCATATCTAAACATAGTAAAAGCAATATACAGCAAACCAACATCAAACTAAATGGAGAGTAACTTGAAGCAATTCCACTAAAATCAGGGACTAGACAAGGCTGTCCTCTCTCTCCCTATCCAATATAGGACTTGAAGTTTTAGCTAGAACAATTAGACAACAAAAGGAGGTCAAAGGGATACAAATTGGAAAGAAAGAAGTAAAAACATCACTATTTGCAGATGATATGATAATATACTTAAGTGACCCCAAAAACTCCACCAGAGAACTCCTACAGCTGATTAACAACTTCAGCAATGTGAGCAGATATAAAATTAACTCAAACAAATTAGTAGTCTTCCTATATTTAAAGGATAAACAGGCTGAGAAAGAAATTAGGGAAGCAACACCTTTCACAATAGTCACAAACAATATAAAGTATTGTGGTTTGACTCTAACCAAACAAGTGAAAGATCTTCAAGTCTCTGAAGAAAGAAGTCAAAGAAGACCCCAGAAGATGGAAAGATCTCCCATGCTCAGGGATTGGCATGATTAATATAGTAAAAATGGCCATATTGCTGAAAGCAATCTGCAGATTCAATGCAATCTCCATCAAAATTCCAACTCAATTCTTCATAGAGATAGAGCAATTCTCAAATTCATTTGGTATAACAAAAAACCCAGGGCCCTTTTCCATCTGTGGCAGGAGACCTCTGCCTGGGCCACCAGGGCTCCATAGCCAAATAGCACTTGGAGAAAACTAGCATCCCAGGAGTGTGGAAAAGCTCTTGAGAGGAGGTAAAAGGACTAAAACTGCTAAGCAGGATTCGCCCGGAATCCTTGTGACACAGGGACTGAGGAACAACCAGGAGAAAGGAGCCTTCTGGTTTCCATCTGTGGCAGGAGACCTCTGCCTGGGCCACCAGGGCTCCATAGCCAAACAGCTCTGGGAGAAAGATGGTCTCCCAGGAGTGTGGGTAAGCCTGTCTGCTCAGAAGGACCCACCTGGAATACTGAGGACACAGAGACTGAGGAGAGGGCTTCTGACTCCTTTCGGTGGCTGGAGAGCGGATCTTGTGACACAGGGCTCCATATTCAAATAGGGCGAGAAGAGAGCTGGTATACCAGGAGTGCCGATACACCCTCATTTACAGGAAAGACCATCACTTCTTTTCAAATTCATTGGACCAGGATGGACCATTGCATAGCCATCAGGACACAGGAAACAAGGGACAACTGGGGATTAGATCCTTCTTGTTTCTGTCTGCACCCCAGAGCTGACCCTGCACTACAGCTCTCCAAACCCAAATTCCTCTCAGAGAGAACTGGTCTTCAAGGAGTACTGACACTTAGGCTTCCAGGAAAGACAAACCACAGTCAGAGAGTAAGACCAGCTAACACCAGAGATAACCAGATGGTGAAAGGCGAGGGGAAAAACACAAGGAACAGAAACCAAGGCTACTTGGCATCAACATAACCCAGCTCTCCCACCACAGCAAGCCCTGGGTACCCCAACCCACCAGAAAAGGAAGACACAGACTTAAAATCACATGTCAAGAGGATGATAGAAGATTTTAAGAAGGAAATAAATCACTCCCTTAAAGAAATACAAGAGAACACAGGTAAACAACTGGAAGCCCTTAAAGAAGACACAAAAATCCCTTAAAGAATTACTGGAAAACACAATCCAACAGGCAGAATTACAGAAAAACACAATCAAACAATGAAGGATATGAACAAACCATCCAGGAACTAAAAGCAAAAATAGAAACAATAAAGAAATCACAAAGGGAGACAACCCTGGAGTTAGAAAACCTAGGAAAGAAACCAGGAGTCATCAATGTAAGCATCACCAACAGAATACAAGAGATGGAAGAGAGAATCTCAGGTGTGGAAGAGACCATAGAAAACATCGACACAACAGTCAAAGAAAACGCAAAATGCCAAGAGCTCCTAACCCAAAACATCCAGGATACAATGAGAAGACAGAACCTGAGGATAATAGGTATAGAAGAGAGTGAAGATTCCCAACGTAGAGGACCATTAAATATCTTCAACAAAATTATAGAAGAAAACTTCCCTAACCTAATGAAGAGATGAACATAAATATACAAGAAGCCTACAGAACTCCAAGTAGACTGGACCAGAAAAGAAATTCCTCCCATCACATAATAATCAAAACACCAAATGCACTAAACAAAGAAAGAATATTAAAAGCAGTAAGGGAAAAAGATCAAGTAACATATAAAGGCAGACCTATCAGAATTACACCAGAATTCCCACCAGAGACTATGAAAGCTAGAAGATCCTGGGTAGATCTCATACAGACTCTAAGAGCACACAAATGAGGCTGCTATACCCAACAAAACTCTCAATTACCATAAATGGTGAAAACAAAATATTCTATGACAAATCAAAATTTGCACAGTATATTTCCACAAACCCAGCATTACAAAGAATAATGGATGGAAAACGCCAACTCAAGGAGGGAAACTACACCCAAGAAAAAGCAAGAAAGTAATCTATCAACAAACTGAAAAGAAGATAGCCACACAAACATAAAAACAACATTGAAAATAACAGGAAGCAACAATCACTATTCTTTAATATCTCTTAACATCAATGGGTTCAGTTATCCAATAAAAAGACATATACAGACATTCTGGATCCATAAACAGGACCCAGCATTTTGCTGTATCCAGGAAATGCACCTATGTGTTAAAGACAATCACTACCTCAGAGTAAAGGGCTGGAAAACAATTATCCAAGCAAATGGTCCCAAGAAACAGGCTGGAGTAGCCATTCTAATATCAGATAAAATCAACTTTCAACCAAAAGTCATCAAAAAGATAAGGAAGTACACTTAATACTCATGAAAGAAAAAATCTACCAAGAAGAACTCTCAATTCTGAACATCTGTGCCCTGAATGCAAGGGCACCCACATTCATAAAAGAAACTTAACTAAAGCTCAAAGCACACATAGCACCTCACAGAATAATAGTGGGTGACTTCAACACCCCACTATCATCAATCTGTTTCCAAGACAGATCTTGGAAACACAGAACCAAATGGATTTAACAGATATCTATAGAATATTTCATCCTACATCAAAAGAATATACCTTCTTCTCCGCACCTCATGGTACCTTCTCAAAAATTGATCATATAATTGGTCACAAAAATTGATCATATAATTGGTCTCAACAGATATAAGAAGATTGAAATAATCCCATGCCTCATATCAGATCACTGTGGAGAAAGGCTGGTCTTCAATGGCAACAACAACAACAGAAAGCTCATATACACATGGAAGCTGAACAACACTCTACTGAATGATAACTTGGTCAAGGAAGAAATAAAGAAAGAAATTAAAGACATTTTAGAATTTAATGAAAATGAAGTCACAACATAATCCAAACATATGGGACACAATGGAAGCAGGGTTAAGACGAAAACACATAGCTCTGAATGCCTCCAAAAAGAAACTGGAGAGAGAATTTGCTAGCAGCTTAACGGCACATCTGAAAGTTCTAGAACAAAAAGAAGCTAATACACCCAAGAGGAGTAGAAGGCAGGAAATAACCAAATTAAGGGCTGAAATCAACCAAGTCGAAACTAAAAGAACTATACAAAGAATCAACAAAACTAGGAACTGGTTCTTTGAGAAAATCAACAAAATAGATAAACCCTTAGCCAGACTAACCAGAGGGCACAGAGACAGTATGCAAATTAAAAAAATTAGAAATGAAAAGGGAGATATAACAACAGATTCTGAGGAAATTCAAAAAATCATCAATTCCTACTACAAAAAGCAACAAAATTGGGAAATCTGGGTGAAATGGACAATTTTCCAGACATATACAAAATGCCAAAGTTAAGTCAGGATCAGATAAATCATCTAAACAGTCCCATAACCGGTAAAGAAATAGAAGCAGTCATTAAAAGTCTCCCCCCCCACCCCCCCAAAAAAAACCCAGGACCAGATGGGTTCATTGCAGAATTCTATCAGACCTTCAAGATGACCTAATACCATTACTCTCAATCCTTTGCACAAAATAGAAACAGAAGGAATACTACCCAATTCATTCTATGAGGCCACAGTTACACTGATACCAAAACCTCACAAAGACCCAACAATAAAAGAAAACTTCAGAACAATTTCCCTTATAAATATTGATGCAAAAATACTCAATAAAATTCTTGCAAACCGAATCCCAGAACACATCAAAACGATCATTTGCCATCACCAAGTAGGCTTCATTCCAGGGATGCAGGGATGGTTCAATACCCGGAAATCCATCAATGTAATTTACTACATAAACAAACTCAAAGAAAAAAACCACATGGTCATTTTGTTAGATGCTGAAAAGGCATTTGACAAAGTTCAACATCCCTTCATGATAAATGTCTTAGAAAGATCAGGAATTCAAGGCCCATACCTAAACATAGTAAAAGCAATATACAGCAAACCAGTGGCAACATTAAACTAAATGGAGAGAAACTTGAAGCAATCCCACTAAAATCAGGGACTAGACAAGGCTGCCCTCTCTCTCCCTATCTATTCAATATAGTACTTGAAGTTCTAGCTAGAGCAATTAGACAACAAAAGGAGGTGAAAGGGATACAAATTGGAAAGGAAGAAATAAAAATATCACTATTTGCAGATGATATGATGGTAATCTTAAGTGACCCAAAAAACTCCACCAGAGATCTGCTACAGCTGATAAACAACTTCAGCAAAGTGGTGGGATACAAAATTAATGCAAGCAAATCAATAGTCATCCTATACTCGAAGGATAAACAGGCTGAGAAAGAAATTAGGGAAATGACACCCTTCACAATTGTCACAAAACAATATAAAGTGTCTTGGTGTGACTCTAACCAAACAAGTGAAAGATCTGTATGACAAGAACTTCAAGTCTCTGAAGAAAAAAATTGAAGAAGACCTCAGAAGATGGAAAGATCTCGCATGCTCATGGATTCGCAGGATTAATATAGTTAAAATGGCCATACTGCTGAAAGCAATCTACAGATTCAGTGCAATCCCCATCAAAATTCCAACTCAATTCTTCATAGACTTAGAAAGAGCAATTCTCATATTCTTATGGAATAACCAGAAATCCAGGATAGCAAAAACTATTCTCGACAATAAAAGAACTTCTGGGTGGAATCAGCCTCCCTGGCCTCAAGCTGTACTACAGAGCAGGAGTGATAAAAACTGCCTGGTATTGGTACAATGACAGGCAGGTATATCAATGGAATAGAATTGAAGACCCAGTAATGAACCCACACACATAGGGTCACTTGATCTTTGACAAAGTAGCTAAAACCATCCAGTGGAAAAAAGACAGCATCTTTAACAAATGGTGCTGGTTCAACTGGTGGTCTATATGTAGAGTACTGTGAATTGACCCATTCCTATCTCCCTGTACAAAGCTCAAGTCCAAGTGCTCAAGATCAAGTACCTCCACATAAAACCAGATACACTGAATCTAACAGAAGAGAAAGTGTGAGAAAGTCTCAAACACATGGGCACAGGGGAAAAGTTCCTGAACAGAACACCAAATGGCTTGTGCTCTAAGATCAAGAATCGACAAATGGGACCTCATTAAATTACAAAGCTTCTGTAAGGCAATGGGTACTGTTAATAGGTCAAAATGGCAACCTACAGATTGGGAAAAGATATTTTACAACCCTACATCTAATAGAGGGCTAATATCCATTATATACAAAGAACTTAAGAAGCTAGACTCCAGAGAACCAAATAACCCTATCAAAAAATGGGGAACAGAGCTAAACAGAGAATTCTCAACTGAGGAAACTCATAGGGCTGAGAAGCATCTAATGAAATGTTCAACATCCCTAATCATCAGGGAAATACAAATCAAAACAACCGTGACATTCCATCTCACACCAGTCAGGATGGTTAAGATCAAAAACTCAGGTGACAGCAGATGTTGGTGAAGATGTAGAGAAACACTTGTCCATTGCTGTTGTGAATGCAAGCTGATACAACCTCTCAGGAAATCAGGTTGTCGGACCCTCAGAAAAATGAACATAATACTACCTGAGAACCCATTTATTCCTCTCCTGGGCATATACCCAGAAGATGCTCCAACATGTAATAAAGACACATGTTCCACTATGTTCATAGCAGCCATATTTACA
The DNA here is from genome assembly GCA_019843965.1 of Rhynchomys soricoides. Classification (NCBI taxonomy): domain Eukaryota; kingdom Metazoa; phylum Chordata; class Mammalia; order Rodentia; family Muridae; genus Rhynchomys; species Rhynchomys soricoides. Next base: position 4,524,064 of record JADRCH010000030.1, read on the forward strand.
ATAGCCAGAAACTGCAAACAACCTAGATGTCCCTCCACAGAGGAATGGATACAGAATTGTGGTACATTTACACAATGGAATACTACTCAGCTATTAAAAACAATGACTTCATGAAATTCGCAGGCAAATGGATGGAACTTGAAAATATCATCCTGGGCGAGGTAATGCAGTCACAAAAGAATGAACACGGTATGTACTGACTGTTAAGTAGTTATTAGCCCAAAAGTTTGAAATACCCAAGAGTCACTTTACAGCAACAGTAGGGCTGAATGTGAGTTCCCAGATGGAGGAGTTAGAGAAGGGACTGAAGGAGCTGAGGTAATTTGCATCCCCGGGGAGGCAGCAACAGTGGCAACTGGCCTGACTGTCCGATACTCCTGGAGACTGATCCACCAACCAAGGAATACACATGGAGGGACCCACGGTGCTGGCCACATGTGTGGCAGAGGAGGGTCTTGTTGGCATCAGACGAGGAGAGGCCTTTGGGCCTGAAAGTGTTAGATCCCCCAATAGAGGAGAATACCAAGGAGGGAAGATGAGTGTGGGTGGGTGAGTCGGAGAATACCCCCATAGTGGCAGGGGAAGGGGGGAGGAAATGTGGAGCTTCCAAAGGGGAGATCTGGAAAGGGGGAAGCATTTGAAATTAAATAAATAAAGTAGGAAAAATTAAAAAAAAAAAGAATTATGATCTTTGGAATTCATCAGTCGAATATATTGTACAACAACAGCCCTTTTTTCTAAGTAGATATAACCAGTTTCTCTTCTTGAAAGTATTACCATAATTTCTCTTGAAAATTCTATTAACAAGATGTCAAAAAAAATTTGGGAATTAAGTGGGTAGTACTTTAAAAACCGCCTAAGTCACTCTGCCTACATGCCCACGGCTAAATGTGAACAGTGGGAGGAGGGGGCTTCTCAGCCTTCGAGAGAGCTGCGTGATCATCTCTCGTGTTTGTGTGCTTGGGGCTGCTTCCATCACACTGCTTTCTCTTTCTTTTCTGTCTCTCAGTGGGAAGTTTCTGTTAGAAGGAATTACTTTGATATATTCCCCTGTCATTTCTGTGTACCCCAGCAGGTACATTTCACACAAGTTCAACTGAGGCACCTGTGAGCACCTGATGACTGGGCTGAGATCATGCTTTTCTGTCTTGAAATGTCAATCTCAACACTAGATTGAGAAACACTAGAGTGTTTAGAAAGGAGAAGCCAGAGGCAAGTAGGTGACCATATTTAACACGTTAAAAACCAGACTATAACTCAACGAACAAGGTCATTTGCAAAATGAGCCATCTTTGCCATATCACAGTAGTGCTGTTATTCCTAAACATATTGAGGAATAAATAAATACTACAAATAGTTATATCTTTTAAAAAGTATTATAATTTTATAGAATTTTACCGAAGTCCACTGGTTCAATTTCATTTGTTGCTAATATTTTGAATTCTTTCATTTTCTACATCTGTGGTTTAACTATTAAAAAACTTAAATGTGCCAGGCAGTGGTGGTGCATGCCTTTAATCCTAGCACTTGGGAGGCAGAGGCAGGCAGATTTCTGAGTTTGAGGCCAGCCTGGTCTACAGAGTGAGTTCCAGGACAGCCAGGGCTATACAGAGAAACCCTATCTTGAAAAACCGAAAAAAAACAAAAACAAAAAACAAACAAAAACAAAAACAAAAAAACCCTTAAATGTACTTTAAAAAAAAAAAAAACAAACAAACCCACACTTCATTCTTTACATGAATAGTCACTACAGAACTAGAAATATTTAAGGGGTAACTTCAGCAAGTGTTATAGGTATCTGATGAGTCTCAGTATAATGGCCTCAAGAAATGCAAAGGAATGTTGCTCTTTGCTCAGAGTGAAGCTGACATATTTTCAAGGGAGAAAATTGGAGGTATTTAAATTTTATGTTCACATTAGGGGGGCGAGTCCTGTATATTTTAGAAACTAGTATTTATTTTCTCTGAATTTAATCAGGAATTGTCAATTTATTTCTAGTTGAATGTGACAGTAGTAAGGTTTTCAAAGTCTACTGAAAACAAGTAACAGTAAACGTGTGATTTGTGAGATTAGGTTATGTGTGCTATTTTGACTGAAGTCAACTTTCCTTTGTCATTTCAAAGGAGAAAAAATGAATGGCCTATCAAACTATAAGAGTTGATCTGTCAGAAATAATTTCCAATTGTATAATGTTTTTACAAAGTGATTTAATTTATTTTAATCATATTTATAATGTGAAAGTATAAGATGATGATCATATTGGCTTCTAAAGTTTTAGCCTAGAAAATAGCATTTTAATTATTATAGAAATATCTACAAGTAATTTCATAATTTATTATTTCTGTATTTAATTTTGACATGTTTCTCATAATTCACCATTGTATATAATACTGTGATAGATATACCACAGTACATACATATTTTTGTCAACATAAATTCCTAGAAATAAGTTTACTAGATAAAATTTTATGCACAATTTTTACTTTGGTACTTGTCGGTAAACTGTTCATTGGAAGTACTGTATTGATTTGTACTGTTATATGGAACATTTCTCTAAAGTTTTCTAACAATTAAATTTTAATAAAAAAGATATAATTCTTTTTAGAGATGAATTGAAATGTTATTTGAGTGAAAATTCTCAGTTGGATATTTGTTGTCTGTACCCAGTAGTTGTGGCAGGTGCTTCCCAATTGTTCATAGAATGAAAAATAAAAAAAAAAAGAGGCAGTCATAAACTTAAAATACAATACAATAAGTAGAATCAAACCATATGACCTTGGTTCGAGTAATAGCTCACTACTGTTCTTCAAATTTGAATGTTATAAACTCTGGGTGAATTATAAAATCATATTATATCATGGCACTATGGCAGCATCACTTTTGATAGCAAACAGGAGTGCCAATATTTCTGAACCCTTTAGATTTTGCTTTACTTGAAATATCTAAAGTTGTTTCTGATATTCTTTGTGTTATTTTAACTATAGTTTTTGTTACAATTTTAAATGCCTAATGCTCCATAAAGCCATCCAAGGTTTTAGACAGTTGTGGTTTTAGGCATACCAGTGATTTCAGAAGACATTTTGTCAATTGCGACATAACAACGGAGCTGCAGGCAGTTAAGTATTTACTTTGTGTCAGCATAATCTCTGGTTTCCTTTTGAGTGCATCCTCTGGACTCAAAGAACATTACACATGCCACCTTACCTCCTGATCATTTCTATGGGGAGATGGTAAGGGTTTTGACCTAGAAAATCTATAGGCAGACACTTTTTTCAAGCTGAGACTGTTATATACTTAGCACAATTAAACTATATTGGGAATTTAATAAAATGTGCTGTTAACTCTTAAACATGAGGTTGGAGTGAAGCTGAAAGAAGCTTAGAACATGTAAAGACCATGAACCTAAAAGGTCCTGTAGGAGCCCAGCTTACAATGTGGCCACTTTTTCCTGTACTTGCTCCTTTCAGTTTTAATAGGGTGGTAGCTAAAATATCCACGGAAAAGAACGTAATATCTTAGTCATAGTTTCATGAGTTTCAATACTGTCTGTCTCATTACGTCCTAACTCTCTGAAAATTTATATCCTGCAATTTCATAATTTAAGTAGGTTGTATTTCAGGAATGTCCACATTTGCTATAATCCATGGTGGATATGGGGGGATAGAAAGCCAGTGGTTATAATGTACATTCAAGAAACACAGTCTGAATTAGGGAGTTCTGTTAATATAATCCACCTTAGAGCTACAGTTGTCTTAGAAATATTGACTTAAATCTGGGGAGGCCTCAGTGTGACCACATGTTGTTTCTACTCATAGGTAGATGGCAAGCTGCTTTTAAACAAAGAAATATTTATTCATAAATATTCTCCAAAGTATAGAAAGCAACTTTAGCTGAGTGCTTTTGGGAGATGTTTCTTTAAGAGAAGCTGATTTGGGGTTTAAACCTCCTACATTTATAGGGTCACATCATTTGTTAGTTACTATACGATTTCAATGAGTTTTTTGTCGACATGTCTTAATGGTAAAATTTGATTTTTTTCTTTAGTCTTTAAATACACCTTTAAGTTGAATTTGGGAGATAAAAATGAATCAGTCTGGTTCTCTTCAGCCTAGTGAACTGACTAGCAATTATTAGCAAAATAAATCAGTTAAATACCAGCTGGCAGACGAGTTGGGCCAAGTTGCCTGTGCCACAGTTACTGGTGAGTCTCCTCAGTTATGGAAACACTGAAGAGCTTTGACATGTACTAAAAAGAGATTGTTCTCATCTGAGCTAAATGTATTAAAGCAAAGTATTTCTTTTACAGGAGAATTTTGGTTAGGACTGAAAAAGATTTTTTACACAGTAAACCAGAAAGATTCTAGTTTTATGCTTCATGTGGCCCTGGAATCTGAAGATGGCACCCTTGGTTATGCTTCATATGATAGGTTTTGGCTCGAGGATGAAACAGATTTTTTTCCTTTTTTTTCATACTTTGTTTACATTTCAAATGTTTCCCCCTTTCCAGATCTCCCCTTTGGAACCTCCCTATTCCCTCTCCCCTCCCCCTGCCACTATTGGGGTATTCCCCCCCTCCCCCACCTACTTTTGTCTTCCCTGCTTGGCATTCTCCTATACTGGAGGATCTAACACCCTCAGACCCAAGGACCTCTGCTCTTCCTGATGGCTAACAAGACCCTCCTTTGCTGCATATGTGGCCAGCACCATGGGTCCCTCCATGTGTATTCTTTGGTTGGTGATCCAGTCTCCGGGAACATTGAGGGGTCAGGCCAGTTGCCACTGTTGCTCCTTCCCTGGGACTGCAAACTCCCTCAGCTCCTTCAGTCCCTTCTCCAACTCCTCCATCTGGGACCTCAGAAACAAAATTTCTTAAAATACACTTAGTACAATATTCAGGAAATATTGGTAAGTTTTTAATTACTAAAATGATAGAAAAGTCCAGTATTACATAAAGATAGAAATAGAGCAAGGCATGCATGGATTACATATAGCTGAGGACAATAGATTAGAAAATAATGTCTAAGATGGAAAGTCTGTTGTAGACACTGTTTGCTTGATGACTCTGAAGTGTTTTATGTCCTTTGATGAGGTTGAATGGTACCCCAGTGGCTCTATGGATGGATACCCTGGGGTAAGGCTGGGTAAGCAGCTTTCCTAGTTCATGCTCAGGGAGTCAGAACTCATCGTTGAACCCTTTAACTTAGTCAGTGAAGTGTCTGGCCTGCCACCTCCAGTGGATCACACCTCTTCCACTCAACCTGCTCTGCATCGACGGTTGTTCCTGATTGTATACTTGTTGATTATCTACATTAGTGCTAGAAATTCACAACGAATGCTATATATCCCTTGGCTGTCAACTGGTTATGGTACAGAGGGAAACACAAATGACATTGAAAACATAGAAGACAGATGGATCTTTAGGTTTAAAGAGAATGCAAGAATGATTGTAACTGGATTCGGTTGCAATGGGAGGAAGGGCAGGTTTCAAAATGAGGCTAATGGTAAAGCTTCTTGAAAATGGACATTTCTTCAGACTCTAGGTCAGTAACTTCAGACCACATGGACAGTCTGGCATCCTGAGAACAGCAGACTTGATCTTGGAAGAAAGAATGGGCTTTTGGCAAGTGTCTATTGGCAAATGGGGCAACTTGTGTCACAGCATAGAAGAGGAGATGGCAGGCAGGGGGCTGCATGGTGTGGCTGGATTTCATGGCATATTAGGGGGTTGGCCTTGAAACATTAGGAGAAAATTAAAATTCAAGTATTGATGGATATGCAAAACCTTAAAGGGTTACATATAAGGTTTTTTTTTGTGTTTTACCTCCAAAAGTGCAAAGAATTGCCTCAACATGGAACATGCCATATCAGGAAGCTTCTGTGGAGAAGATGGCTATGCTTTTGTTAGAGGATGCTTTATTTTTGATATAGAGCTCTTAAATTTCTCATGGCCATTAATTAGCTTTCCGTTGTTGATCACATGATACAGTTAAGGAAAGGAAACAGTACAGTGTATGGTAGATATACAGATAAAATGTGATCAGACACAAATTTGACATTAAGCTTGGGGAAAAATACAAATATGAACTTGAACATTTGAGCAAGACCATTGTTTTATAAGAAGTAGGAAAGGGCTAGGGAGATTGTTCAGTTATCAAAGTATCCACTACACAAGAACCTAAGTTCAGATTCCTAGAGCCTGTGGGGGAAAACTGGGTATCACAACACAACCTTGGAACATGGGGGACAGTCATGGAGACAGATAGATCTTTATTCCAGCTGGTAGGCCTAATGAGTCCAAAAGTAAAGGTGAACAGTGATCAAGAAAAAAGACCTTAGGTACACCCATGTGTGCCCACACGCACACAGTACAAATATTCCTGATAGTAAAGCTTGACAGAAATTTTTGTGGGTTCTCAGAGAAAGTGACTTTGTAGCTTTGTCATTGGGGTAACTAAAATTTGTAATAGAAACGATTTACAGAAGCAGAGAATTATTTTGGCTGACAGCTTCAGAACTATGAGTCTCTCAAGGCAGGGAGGTTGTGATGGAGGAGAGTAGTTTACATTTTGATGGCTAAATAAAGAAGGGGAACGCAGGAAAAGGCAGAGATAAGACAGTTCTAAGGTCACGTGCCAGTGACCTACTTCTACCTGTACCTCCTTGTTATCATTTCACTGTCTCTCAGTAACGTCTCTGTGTGATGGCTCCACCAAGGGAACCACCCACTCATGAGATCAAATCCCTGTGCGTATGATTCCCCAGAAATGCCATTCCGGGCATGCCCAGAAGTGTGTTTCATTAATCATCTATCTAAAGATAATGAAGGTCAATGGTCAGTGTTCAGTTCTGAGAGCCACGCTCATAGTAAATATGGTGGGTATGTTCTAATGACTTTTTCCAGGAATAATGAATCAATCAATCAATCTCTCTCTCTCTCTCTCTCTCTCTCTCTCTCTCTCTCTCTCTGTCTCTCTGTATTAAAAAGAATGATTAAGTATAATACATTGAGAAGTCATCTGGTGTAGACTCTCCTGATGGCTGACATTGGCAATGGAGACTATTCATGGTCATAGAATTTAGCATTGCTCCCTAGATGAGTTACAGATTTAAAAAAATGCATTTTATTACTTACTTTGTGCATGTGTATGTGTGTAGACATATGCTTGCCATAGTGTATGCATTTAGCTCAGAGGACAACTTAAGGACTCATTTTTCTCCTTTCTTTATGTTTGTTCTGGACATTGAATTCAGGTCATCAGGCTTGGTAGCAAGTGACTTTGTCCATTAAGCCATTTCTCCAGCTTTGTGGGTGAACTTCTGAAAGGTATTGCACAGCATGGATGCTGAAAATGACATCGCCTTTGAAGATGCACATTTCAGTGTGTGCCTTTGTGTGCCGTAATGCACAGAGTCTGAGACTTCACTAACCAGTTGGGCTGTGTTTCAGATAGACCACACTAATGAAACTCTTTAGTTTCCCCAATATCCTTATGTAAGGAGATGTCAAATGTTCAGAAGTACAGGACAAAATGCAGGTCTTGGCTTCCTACATACTTCACATAACTTCTCTTTTAGCTGTCATTTCAAAGATATTAGTCAAAACTCTCATGTAGGTGGAATATAGGTATTCCTAAGACTCTACTAAGAGGTCCACTAAGATTCTCTTTCATGGAGCAACATAAAGTATAATACAACTCCTGAGCCTATAGTTTAATTATTAGCTGGACTGCCTTGGCCAGGAAACTTAATCCTTAAAGGGATCTGGTGAACATCAGGCATGCTATTCATAAAGGTGTCCCATGTAAGCTCTTTGAAAATGAACAGTCTACACAGAATGTGAAGAACCATGAAAGTACAGCTCAGAGGCACATCACAGGAACACTCTACCCCCTAAAGGAAAGTTGACCATGTTGCAACTACAGATCTAATATTCTTAAGGGTAAATGCTTCATTTTCAGCTTTAATTGTCTTTATAAATTGAAAGCCTGCTCTGTGTGTGTGTGTGTGGGGGGGGTAAAGAGATGGCTCAGTGGTTAAGAGTATTTACCACTCTTCCAGGAGACTATGTTCAATGCTCAGAACTCACATGGGGGTTCTCAAATATCTATTATTAGGATTTCAGGGAATCCAGCACACACTGTACCCTCTGTGAGCACTACCAGTATGTGGGACATAGACATACATGCAGGTCAAACAACTACAGACATAAAACAAAACATAAAACCACTAAAAACCCATTGTGTAACAAAAAGAAAACATACGGTGTGTAAATTGTTTTCTTTTTTTTAAAAAAAATTATCAGTTACCATGCAGATCACCTTCAAGTATGACAGGCACATGTACCATAATCTGATTTTGTGTGTATAGCCGAACTTCCATATTGGTTGGTCTGTTCATTTAAAGATACCGGTAATCTCAAGGATTTGGCACATTGTGTGAGAGAGATTTTAACAAGACAAATAGTAGAAAAATAATAGAAATCTGTTTCTAGATACACTATTTCTATATAACTGTATAGTAATGGTTGATTAAAATCATAAAAATTCTCTGAATTCATTATTTGAAAATAATCCATTTTATGCAGGTGATGCATTCCAGGGCTTCAGAGAAGATGATAATCAGATCACAACGCCTTTCAGCACCTCAGATGTTGATAATGTTGGGTGCTGCCCTGCTTGCCTGCTCAGTAGTCGGTCAGTGAGGAGCTGACGTCACTTGTATAAAGACAGTGGCTGGTGGTTCAACCACTGTAGTCTCACAAACCTAAATGGCATCCATCACATTCCTGGCAAACTGAGTGCAACTGGAATTGGACATGGATCAAAAACAGCTCAGTTGTCAAGATTAAATCTGTTTCAATGAAAATTAGAAGAACTTACAACCCAAATTTTAAGTAATCTTATTTTAAATTGTAGTGCAATTTCCATAGTTATTTTTGAAAACATGTTAAATTTTTTTACATAGTTTTTTTTTTTTTTTTAACCTAGAGTTTATTTTAGGTACAAGATGAGTATAGATGGCATGTTAGTGTTATGGTTTAATTAGTAAACTTCAATTTTGTAGCATTTTATAAAAGCAATCATGGCACATCATGGTGTGTTTCCTATTTGATTAGACTAACATCATGTGGTTGCTTGCAAGATGCATAGTGTTTTAAAAGGAACTTACCTTCTCTTTTGAGCATAAAAATTATAGTAAGCTGTTAGGAAAACTGAGGAGAGAATCTTAAATACTTCTATATCCCTATGCTTGCTTATGTAATTTATAGATAATTTCTGCTGAAGACAGTTACAAGGAGTAACTTATTAACACCACAAGGTTAAAATTTTTTCCAAGTGGGTTCACAGTATTTTAAATCTGGCAAGAATTTGCTAATAAAACAAAATGCTTCATATTTTGTCATGAATAATAATTTTGTTTTTATTTGTAGTATATTTTCTATACATATGTCCTGATCAGTTATATTCTAAAGCACTTATATTTCAAATCTTTTTAAATTTAATTTTTAATTAAAAAAAGAAAGTTTACTTGGTAGTTCAGCCATGCCTAGAACTACTAGATGGTCCATGATGTCTTAGAACTAACTCACCATATAGCTCAGACTGGCCTGGAAGTTGTAGACAATCCTGTTTCAATTTCTTCAGTGCTAGGATTATAGGTATGAGCCACCACATCTGGATCTTGTCTCTTTTTAAACCAAGTGCATGAACCGTAAGTGAGGTATGTGGAGAACATGATGAGGCAGTGGTCTAGACATGCTTGGGAGAAACCCCATTTCTTCATGTATTCTAAGTTGAAAGGCTCTGGATGGTAAAGATACTGTGAAGAAGACAGCAGGGAACATTCTGGACCAGGCATCAGTTAGTGATGAGTGAGGTAGGTGGAGGGAAAGCAGAAACAATGTGACACAAGACGAGAACTTCCTTATAAAAGAGACATATGTCAAGAGTAGCAGTTGACCTAATACAACTAGTCAATAAACAGAATTGTGTCATTAATTATCACAAAATTTATACATTTTATCTAGTATTTGCACAAAAACTGAGAAATGAGATCATCCATACCTTTATAGTATAAATTGATGCAACCTTGCTGAAGTAGTCAGAACAAATAGCTCATCTATCTTGATTTTATGTATCACATCTATACACATGGTTATGAATATTTGATCAGAGATGACATTTAGTGTGTGCTAGGTATCTGACATTATGACATGTCATTCATGGATCTCAGTTCTTAGAAAAGTTCTATGAAGTTAGGGTGACCAAGTCAGATGACCTATGTGTAGACACAGGGTCTACATTAGTGATCTGGAATTCTAGCACAGGTTTTATTTCCTTGTTCTTTCCCACTGAGGCGGGCAGTGTAAATGTCTAGTCCTGTTCTAATCTACTTCCCGCTATGCTGTGTTATTATTCATTGAATGTTCTTCTACGTAAAGAATAAATTGATCCTTAAGTCCATTATGAAACAACTTTTAAATGATGTTGTGAAGGAAAAGTCTAGAAAGGCATACGATAAAGTCATAGTTGATAGGAATCAACTTGAATCAGGCTTGCTTTGATGGTCCCAGTGGCTCACTATCCGTGGACTGATGTGAGAGGGTCACAGGACCAGTGCCTCAGATTCAAATAAGCACACCTCAGAAGATTTGCAGAAGCAGAAATGAGAAAAATGATACTGCAAAAAAATGCAAGAGGCTATTTTTAGTGATGCCTTTGTTTTTGGTAAATGCTGAATTTAAGAAATCAAATATTCACTCTGTGGCACTTAAGAATTTAATGTATTACACAGTTGTAAAGAGACTATAGGCATTTAATTTTCCACAAATGTGGATGCATTTTCATTAATCAGCCTAGGTTTCTGAAACAGCAATAAATAACATGATAAAAACTTTGATTTCTTTAAGGTTGTATACATTTTCTAAAAACGCAATTCAAAAACATTTAATCTTTAATAATATTATAATTTCATACTTGTATGTACATGCTATTATAAAAAGCATGGGTGATCCACAGACAGCTCAAAGTAATACCCATCATAGACTCAGTAACACAAGGAAGAATCAGAGTAGCTGATAGCCTGGGAGTTAAGTACTTTAGACCTACTGCTGTCTAGACAGGTCTAAGTTTAGAAGTGAGCATCGTTAAAATCAGGGGATACCAAAGTAGTGTCTGCAGGTCAATCATTCCCTGCCATTTTGATCAATAAGCTTTCACTGGAATGCAACCATGGTCATTCATTTTTGTTTGTATCTTCTTTCATGCTATAAAAGTAGAGTTGAAGAACTCCCACTGAGATTATATGCATTCTAAAGGAGGAACTGTCACACCTCTCTGATAATGATGAGGCATTAGGCAAGTCTTTGATTAGATTTAAGATAAGGAATGGGAAGAGGAGCCATCAGTGATTAAAGTCACCAGGCAGGGAAGATCTCTATATCTCTGTATATGGATATATAATTAGGTCTTGATAGAGATTCCCAGGATATGCTAAAAGGACTTGTCAATCTCAGGCCAGATTTCAAATCTTATTCCACAGCCAGGTTCCATTTGCCCAATCTCTTCTTTTGTTCAAGATAATCAAGGGGTCCTCGAGTATGGCACATCATATGCTTAGCTCCGGAGGCAAGTGATAGACATTTAAGATTCTTTTCAAGATTAGTTGCTATATAGTGTACACACACACACACACACACACACACACACACACACACACACAGACACACATGGAAATGCTTCTCTGAAGTTCACTGAGTTCTATGACTTGGATCTGTTCTAGCCTGGGTTTAAGGGGCCCAGGCTGGTGAGTACAGGTAGGAAGGCCTGGTGTTCTACTGCTACAACCCTGAACTGGTTCTGAAGAGTCAGAGCTGTTTATGTTTGCTCTTCTTCAGCCTTGACCTCTCCCTTCCCCTGTTAATGTCTTCAGGAGGAAGTTTTACACCGAAATAAAAGTTAAGTTTATATTTCTGTTGATTCTGGAGAAGTTTCACATGTGAGGTCTTGGGATTCCTCTGTGTGTAGCTAAAAGTTTTGGATCTCCCAGTTCCTAGGTTTTCCCTATACATGACTCTTAGGTGTGGTCCTCCTTGATGATTCC
>JADRCH010000030.1:4536175-4547076 GCA_019843965.1 Rhynchomys soricoides
TAGGGAAAACATCAGATTTAGTCATAAAACAAGTGTGGTGTAGATGGAAAACTGCTGTCTGTGGCCATCAGCTGTTATTCGAATGTGAAAGCACTGGTGTTTGTGTTTGAGGAGAACCTTTCCATGCTTGTTCTTTTTTTGCAGAGTAAATAGCCACGATCCCCAGAGACATGAGAGGAAAGTGGCAAGAGGCTTGGACTCACGCTTAGCAAAGCTGGAAAGAGGGGTGGGAGAGAGTGAACCTGGGTGATGGTAATCAATATTTCTGTGAGTATCATGTGTGTATTTTAACTATTAAAGTTCTTAACCTTGCACACCTAGGTTTTGAAGAGTTCCTGTCAGATTTTAAGCACAGTAAGCTTTCACACTGCATGAATGGAAGGTGTTTGACAAAAGCTAGGTGTAATCCCTGCTTTAGCATTGTTATTCTTGGGCAGATACTGTTAGGACCCATTTTCTTTGCTTGCAATGTTTGGGATGGTGCATGAGGGGGTCCATGGCAAGGGGTGCATTATTATTCAAAGCACTCAAATAATGTACTGCCTCACTGATGGCCTCTCATCCTTCCTAATTCCGCCTCCTCCTCCTCCCTATATAAAAGCTTTATTCTGTGTTTTAATTTTTTCCACATGACATTTTTATTGACTCTCTGGGAGTTTCACATAATGCACCTCAATCACAATCTCTTCCTGTTCCTTCCATGTCCCCACACTCTTGTAACCTTCTATCCCCAAAGAAGTAAAAACTAAAAATAAGAAAAAGAAATGCACTTTGTGTTATCTATATACTCACTAGAGCACTGTCAAGCTCTCAGTGGCCTGCCCCTTAAATGGAATTGAGCCTTCTCTTCTCACACCTCCACCAGGAGCTATCAGTTGTGCAGAGCTGTCCTTCAGCATCTCAATTATACTTTTAAAGAGTTCTTTTCTGGGGCTTCCTGTCTAGGCTGTTATGTTTGGGGGTGGGATGGGGTAGGGGTAGAAGTAGGGGTTGTCATGGAAGCCTTTCTTGCTTCTTCCTTTTCAACTGTGCATCTATAGTCACTGATATCATAGCAAAGGTGGCCTCTTTGCTTCCTACAGTCATCAGAAGCATGGATCGGTGGCCCCTTTGCTTCCTACAGTCATCAGAAGCATGGATCATGAGCCTAACACATACTTTCTGGTTGCAGAACAGGCCATGGACATAGCTTGCTCCCTACTGCAGTAGGACCATGGACTCAGAAAGTGGCCATTGTGACAGCAAGAACTTGGGCATCACCATGGATTCAGGTGGCAGCACTCATGGACATCTGCGTGGCCTTCAGTGGTAACTCAGATTATGGATGTCACCACCGACCCTGGCTGCAGGACTCATCCTTACTATAAACCCATAAATTAGCCTCATAGCTCTAAAATATCTAGATCTGTGGTATAGTCATCAGATCTGTTTTTTCCAAGTCCCTGTGCCACAAAGGTATGATTTGTCCATGGCATCTTTTCACTCATCTTTCCAGGAGAAAGACTGATGTTTGTTCACTGAGCTGAAGAAAGGCTGATGGAAAGTCTGTGGCTGCCAGCTACCAAGGCTCTTAACTACCCAAGGCTGATGGGAAGTCTTGTGGCTGCCAGCTACCAAGGCTCTTAACTACCCAAGGCTGATGCAGCTCCTTAGAACTCAGACTGCTTGTTCCAGTCATGGAAGACATTTCCAAGTATCTTCCTCCAGACACTTGAGGGGTTCTGCTTAGAGAGTTTTATATTCAGAACAGCAGCTTTACCGCTGACCATTTGCTCTGAAGGTGGATATGTATGGGTTAGACAGTTGGGTTTTCAGGGCACAGAGTTTACAGAGTTTACCTGTAAGTACAGCATTCTAGTCTTTTCTTCTTTTTCTTGCACCTAAAGCCACAAGACAGACCTCTGCTTAGTGATAATTCAAAGAATCCCACTGGATTCATTTATATTCCAGCCCTTCAGGTCCTAGGCTTTATTCTGTGCTTTTTGGGATTTAAGTTCAGGCATCGCTTCCTGAACACCTTAAGACTGGGTTGGAGGTAAAAAACAAAGTGGAATTTTTCTTTAACAGGTTAGATTCATTAAAAAAATTTCCTCAATCTGTATCTGAACTTGTTTGTTACTGATATTTTTATGTTTGAGCTTCTGTTTGAATCATTATTCAGTTATATTTAATATTCAAGGATTCACAACTGTCCTGAATGTTAGATTTGTATGTTGGGACAAGGCATAGATCAGTTTGATTTGTGAGCTCAGGTCTTGCTCTGGCTAGGCTGAAGTTGGGAGTGGGGGTTGTTCAACTTGAGCTTTTCTTTATAGCCAGGATTTGGAGTCAGTAACTCCAAATAATTTTTAAGCATCTACCCAATGTCTTATTTGGAAGAATCCACAGAAGTTCATAAGGACTTAATGTCCTTATTAAATTGGCTTCTTGAAGAAACACTAACTGTTCAACTGTCTTGGCAAAGCAGTTTACAAACAGCTATAAACTGTAATCTCAGTTCTCAGGAGGCTGAGGCAGGGAAAATGCCAGGAGTTCAAGGTTACCCTTGGTTATATACTGACTCAGAGAAGCAAACAAAACTAATATAAAATGAAACATGTCCTCTAAAAACTAGAGGATTTTTAGTTTGAAACACTATTCAGCAAACATAGCTTTGTAATTTATTAAAGAAAACTAACTGTTGAGATGATTTGCCATTTATTTTTACATTAAGAATCAAATCTTTGCTGAATATTTGGAGAGTGTGTTCAACCATTCTCAGAGCTGATCAATATTTTGGTTTCATAATCATCAAACTCAAGAATGCTGTTATGCACAAAACACACAGTACTGAGTGGCAGCAGTATGTTTAGAGACATTTCAGAAATTGTTGGAAATTCTGTCTTAATCCCATTCCAAAATTCATTCAATGACCTTGTATAAAACTCAAACCAGTATCTCAAGCAATATTTTTTATTTAACTTTTTGTTGATTCTTTGTGAATTTCATACCTTTTACCCTAATCCCACCCATCTCCCCATCCCTTCACACCCACCCTCTGCCTTTGCCGCCCTCCTCCAAAAGAAAAAACCATCATTGTGGAAGCTGCAGTGTTTAACAGTGTGTCCCACAGTATACTCTTTTGTCCACTTATCTTTACTTGACCATGTTCATTGCAATGAGATATTCATATGGTTTAAGGCCTCCCCTGTATCCTCACCACCAGAGCCCCTGGCTAGCTCTCCCAATGCCACTGCTGGCAGGAGGCAGAGCCAGCTCTCCTGCTGTCATGCCCTGGGGGATGGATGACCATGTCCACACCAATAAGGCCAGCTGTATTGTGTGGCCCAGGTGAGGTGTAGGGCCTGCTCTCCTGAATGCTGCAGCCCAGGATGTTCTGGGCTAGCTCTCTCACCTCATTCCCTCAAGTCACCCGTGCCCTTGCCAGCATGCCAGCTCTACCGTGCTGCTTGGGTGAGGTGCAGAGCCAGCTCTTCTGACTGCTGCAGCCAGTGAGGGTCAGGGCATTTTAAAAATTAAACATTCTAATACAATACAATCAAAGATACAAAGACTAGATATTTGATATACAAAAATACATTGACTACACACACACACACACACACACACACACACACACACACACACACACACAGAGAGAGAGAGAGACAGAGACACACACAGAGAGATGAGTCTTTTTGTTCTCATTCAGTCTCTATTGCTCTCCTCTTATCACCTCTTGTTGGTTCCCTCACCCCCCTTGAATAGTCCTTCTGCATTTTATGTCATGTGAACTCCTTTACCATCCCCACTCAATCTCTTCCCTTTCATGATCTCCCTCTAATTTCACCAAATGTGTACCCCAATTTCTATCCACTTTCTTGCAAATGTCCTGCCTTCATTTTTTTTTTTTAATGGTGGAATGATTCCATTGTACATGTGCACCATATTTTCTTTATGCATTCATCTGTTGGTGCAATCTGGATTTGTTCTGTTTTTCAGCTATGGTGTTGGCATCTCTTTTCATGAAAAACTTCTGGGAATGTTGGCATGACTCAGGGATGGAATTATACTTTGCTGTGTGTTTACTGACAGAGGTTTGAGAGACTTGCTGGAATAGGATTTCTGAGCTTGCTGCTCATTCATTTGTCATGGAAAAGGGTTGCAGTGTGTTATACATTATTCATGAAACAAGTGTATTGGGTTGGATAGCGGAAAGACTTAGCCTCCCAGAGTATATTCATTCAATGCAAAGATATGATATAGCAGGAGCATCAGATCCCTTCAAGCTTCAGGCACAGGTCGTATTCTTCTTGATTTGTTCAAGGAAGGTATGCTGAATCCAAGTTGAATTGCCAAGAATTACATGATAATGAGTGTTTGGTCAGGGGAAGGTACTCAAGGTTTCCACAAAGATCTTTTCTCTCTGTCTTGGTTCTACCAGGTAGAAGTAACCGGCAGAATTGGAATGCCAGACAGCACACCACAAATCTTCAACTTACTGTCTTTTCTTGGCTATGAGTCAATCCTTGAATCCCAAGCATCTTGGAGACAAGCAAGGAAATACCTTCCTTAGATTCAAGACAACCATCCTAATCAATCCCTTTCCGTAATCAATCCCCTTCCGACCTCTATCCTGCCTTCTGTACCACATACTGCTTATTTTTAAATTGACAAAGAAAAAGAGACATTTTCTGATACTATCTCCCAGTGAGGTATACATATGGTTTTAGGGCTGGCTAGATGGCCTGGCAGATAAAAGCACGTGCCATATAGGCCGATGACCTGAGTTGATCCCTGGAACTCACAGTGGAAGGACATAACCAAATCCTGAAAATTGTCCTCCAACCTCTGCATGCACTCTGTGGCATATGTATATCTGCACAGACAGAAACAACACATTGTTTATTCTTTTTCTGGCAAAAAGGGATATTTCCAAAGTAAAAATTATCTCCCAGTAAACTATGAATATTATTTTATTGATGTTATATCAAAGAAAAACTTCTGTTTACTAAATTTTTCTTTTTTCTTGTATATAGAATCTCACTTTTTTCAGCTTTTTAAATTTTTATTTATTTTTGATATTGTATTTACATTCGAAATGTTTCCATCTTTCCAGGTCTCTCATTTGGAATACCCCTATCCCCTACACCCTCCCCCTGCTTCTATGAGGGTATTCCCCACCCACTCTCGTCTTCCCTCCTTGGCATTCCCCTATACTGGAGCATCTAACACTCTCAGGCCCGCGAGCCTCCACTCCCCATGATGACTAACAAGGCCCTCCTCTGCCACATATATGGCCAGCACCATGGGTCCTTCCATGTGTATTCTTTAATTGGTGATCCAGTCTCTGGGAGCACGGGGGGAGGGGGTCAGGTCAGTTGACACTGTTGCTCCCTCCATGGGGATGCAAACTCCCTCAGCTCCTTCAGCTCCTTCTCCAACTCCTCGATCTGGGACCTCTCGCTCAGCCAACAGTTGCTGTAAAATGACTCTTGGGTATTCTGAACTTTTGGGCTAATATCCACATATCAGTGAGTACATACCGTGTTCATTCTTTTATGACTGAGTTAGCTCACTCAGGATGATATTTTCAAGTTCCATCCATTTGCCTAAGAATTTCATGAAGGCATTGTTTTTAATAGCTGAGTAGTATTCCATTGTGTAAATGTACCACATTTTCTGTATCCATTCCTCTGTTGAGAGACATCTGGGTTGTTTCCAGCTTCTGGCTATTGTACATACGGCTGCTATGAACATAGTGGAGCATGTGTCTTTATTACATGTTGGAGCATCTTCTGGGTATATGCCCAGGAGTAGAATAGCTGGGTCCTCAGGTAGTATTATGTTCATTTTTCTGAGGGTCTGCAAACCTGATTTCCAGAGAGGTTGTATGAGCTTGCAATCCCACCAGCAATGGAGGAGTGTTCCTCTTTCTCCCCATCCTTGCCAGCATCTGCTGTCACCTGAGTTTTTGATCTTAGCCATTCTACCTGGTTTGAGGTGGAATCTCAGGGTTGTTTTGATTTGCATTTCCCTGATGACTAAGGATGTTGAACATTTCTTTAGGTGCTTCTCAGCCCTATGAGTTTCCTCAGTTGAGAATTCTCTGATTAGCACTGTTCCTCATTTTTTGATAGGGTTATTTGGATCTCTGGTGTCTAACTTCTTGAGTTCTTTGTATATATTGGATATTAGCCCTCTATCAGATTTAGGATTGGTAAAGATCTTTTCCCAATCTGTTGGTTGCTGTTTTGTCCTGTTTACAGTGTTCTTTGCCTTACAGAAGCTTTGCAATTTCAAGAGGACCCATTTGTCCATTCCTGATCTTAGAGCATAAGCCATTGGTGTTCTGTTCAGGAACTTTTCCCCTCTGCCCATGTGTTCCCCACTTTTCCCCACTTTCTATTCTTTTAGATTCAGTGTATCTGCTTTTATGTGGAGGTCTTTGATCCACTTGGACCTGAGCTTTGTACAGGGAGATAGGAATGGATCAATTTACATTCTTCTACATGTAGACCGCCAGTTGAAGCAGCAGCATTTGTTGAAAATGCTGTCATTTTTCCACTGGATGGTTTTAGCTCCTTTGTCAAATATCAAGTGACCGTAAATGTGTGGGTTCATTTCTGGGTCTTCAATTCTATTCCATTGATCTACTGCCTGTCTCTGTACCAATACCATTCAGTTTTTATCATTACTGCTCTGTAGTACAGCTTGAGGTCAGGGAGGCTGATTCCCCCAGAAGTCCTTTTATTGTTGAGAATAGTTTTTGCTATCCTGGGTTTCTGGTTATTCCATATGAATTTGAGAATTGCTCTTTCTAAGTCTATGAAGAATTGAGTTGGAATTTGATGGGGATTGCTTTTAGCAGGATGGGCATTTTAACTATATTAATCCTGGAAATCCATGAGCATGGGAGATCTTTCCATCTTCTGAGGTTTTCTTCGATTTCTTTCTTCAGAGACTTGAAGTTCCTGTCATATAGATCTTTTACTTGTTTGGTTAGAGTCACGCCAAGATATTTTATATTGTTTGTGACAATTGTGAAGGGTGTCATTTCCCTAATTTCTTTCTCAGCCTGTTTATCCTTCGAGTATAGGAAGGCTACTGATTTGCTTGCATTAATTTTGTATCCAGTCACTTTGCTGAAGTTGTTTATCAGCTGTAGCAGATCTCTGGTGGAGTTTTTCGGATCACTTAAGTATATCATCATATCATCTGCAAATAGCGATATTTTGATTTCTTTCTTTCTAATTTGTATCCCTTTGACCTCCTTTTGTTGTCTGATTGCTTTAGCTAGAACTTCAAACACTATATTGAATAGATTGGGAGAGAGAGGACAGCCTTGTCTAGTCCCTGATTTTAGAGGGATTGCTTCGAGTTTCTCTCCATTTAGTTCGATGTTGGCTACTGGTTTGCTGTATATTGCTTTTACTATGTTTAAGTATGCTCCTTGAATTCCTGATCTTTCCAAGACTTTTATCATGAAGGGATGTTGAACTTTGTCAAATGCTTTTTCAGCATCTAACGAAATGACCATGTGGTTTTTTTCTTTGAGTTTGTTTATGTAGTGGATTACATTGATGGATTACTGGGTATTGAAGATCCCTGCATCACTGGGATGAGGCCTACTTGATCATGGTGAATGATCGTTGTGATGTGTTCTTGGATTCAGTTTGCAAGAATTTTATTGAGTATTTTTGCATAGATATTCATAAGAGAAATTGGTCTGAAATTTTCCTTAATTGTTGGGTCTTTGCAAGAATTTTATTGAGTATTTTTGCATAGATATTCATAAGAGAAATTGGTCTGAAATTTTCCTTAATTGTTGGGTCTTTGTGGGGCTTTGGAATCAGTGTAACTGATTCCTCATAGAATGAATTGGGTAGTGTTCCTTCCATTTCTATTATGTGGAATAGATTGAAGAGTATTGCTATTAGGTCTTCTTTGAAGGTCTGATAGAATTCTGCACTGAACCCATCTGGTCCTGGGCTCTTTTTGGTTGGGAGACTTTTAATGACTGCTTCTATTTCTTTAGGGGTTATGGGACTGTTTAGATGGTTTACCTGATCCTGATTTAACTTTGGTAATTGGTATCTGTCTAGAAACTTGTCCATTTCCTCCAGATTTTTCAATTTTGTTGCGTATAGGCTTTTGTTGTAGGATCTGATGATTTCTTGAATTTCCTCAGAGTCTGTTGTTATATCTCCCTTTTCATCTCTAATTTTATTAATTTGCACACTGTCTCTGTGCCCTCTGGTTAGTCTGGCTAAGGGTTTATCTATCTTGTTGATTTTCTCAAAGAACCGGCTCCTGGTTTTGTTGATTCTTTGTATAGTTCTTTTAGACTCCACTTGGTTGATTTCAGCCCTTAATTTGGTTATTTCCTGCCTTCTACTCATCTTGGATGTATTAGCTTCTTTTTGTTCTAGAACTTTCAGGTGTGCTGTTAAGCTGCTAGCAAATGCTCTCTCCAGTTTCTTTTTGGAGGCATTCAGAGCTATGAGTATTCCTCTTAACACTGCTTTCATTGTGTCCAATTGGTTTGGGTAAGTTGTACTTTCATTTTCATTAAATTCTCGGAAGTCTTTAATTTCTTTCTTTATTTCTTCCTTGACCAAGTTATCATAGAGCAGAGCATTGTTCAGCTTCCATGTGTATGTGGGCTTTCTGTTGTTGCCGCCATTGAAGACCAACCTTAATCCATAGTGATCTGATAGGAGGCATGGGATTATTTCAATCTTCTTATATCTGTTGAGGTTTGTTTTGTGACCAAGTAAATGATCAATTTTTGAGAAGGTACCATGAGGTGCTGAGAAGAAGGTATATTCTTTTGATGTAGGATGAAATGTTCTATAGATATCTGTTAAACCCATTTGGTTCATAGCATCTGTTAGTTTCACTGTGTCTCTGTTTAATTTATGTTTCCAAGATCTGTCCATTGTTGATAGTGGGGTGTTGAAGTCTCTCTCTATTATTGTGTGAGGTGCAATGTGTGCTTTGAGCTTTAGTAGAGTTTCTTTTATGAATGTGGGAGCTCTTGCATTCAGGGCATAGATGTTCAGAATTGAGAGTTCTTGGTAGATTTTTCCTTTGATGAGTATGAAGTGTCCTTCCTTATCTTTTTTGATGACTTTTGGTTGAAAGTCAATTTTATCCAATGTTAGAATGGCTACTCCAGCCTGTTTCTTTGGTCCATTTGCCTGGAAAATTGTTTTCCAGCCCTTTACTCTGAGGTAGTGTTTGGCTTTAACACGGAGGTGCGTTTCCTGGATACAGCAAAATGCTGGGTCCTGTTTATGGATCCAGTCTGTCAGTCTATGTTTTTATTGGGGAGTTGAGACCATTGATGTTAAGAGATATTAAAGAATAGTGATAGTTGTTTCCTGATATTTTGATGTTGTTTATATGTTTGTGTGGCTATCTTCTTTTGAGTTTTTTTAAAGATTACTTTCTTGCTTTTTCTTGCATGTAGTTTCCCTCCTTGAGTTGGTGTTTTCCATCTATTATTCTTTGTAGGGCTAGGTTTGTGGAAACATACTGTGCCAATATAGATTTGTCATAGAATATTTTTGTTTAGCCATCTATGATTATTGAGATTTTTGCTGGGTATATCAGCCTGGGGTGGCATTTCTGTTCTTTTAGAGTCTGTATGAGATATGCCCAAGACCTAGCTTTCATAGTCTCTGGTGAGAATTCTGGTGTAATTCTGATAGGTCTGCCTTTATATGTTACTTGCCCTTTTTCCCTTACTGCTTTTAATATTCTTTCCTTGTTTTGTGTATTTGGTGTTTTGACTATAATGTGACGGGAGGAATTTCTTCTCTGGTCCAGTCTATTTGGACTTCTGTAGGCCTCTTGTATATTTATGTTCATCTCTTTCTTTAGGTTAGGGAAGATTTCTTATATAGTTTTGTTGAAGATATTTACTGGTCCTTTAAGGTGGGAATCTTCACTCTCTTCTCTACCTATTGTCCTCAGGTTCTGTCTTCTCGTTGCATCCTGGATATCTTGGATGTTTTTGGTTAGGAGGTTTTTGGGTTTTGTGTTTTCTTTGACTGTTGTGTCCATGTTTTTTATGGTATCTTCTGCACTTGAGATTCTCTCTTCCATCTCTTGTATTCTGTTGGTGATGCTTGCATCTATGACTCCTGATTTCTTTCCTATGTTCTCTAACTCCAGGGTTGTCTCCCTTTGTGATTTCTTTATTGTTTCTATTTCTGATTTTAATTCCTGAATGGTGTTGTTCATTTGTTTGATTGTGTTTTCCTGTAATTCTGCCCATTTGATTGTGTTTTCCTGTAATTCTTGAAGGGATTTTTGAGTGTCCTTTTTAAGGGTTTCCAGTTGTTTACCTGTGTTCTCTTGTGTTTCATTAAGGGAGTTATTTATTTCCTTCTTAAAGTCTTCTATCATCCTCCTCTTGATATGTGATTTTAAGTCTGAGTCTTCCTTTTCTGGTTGTTGGGGTATCCAGGGCTGGCTGTGGTGGGAGAGCTGGGTTCTGATGAAGCCAAGTAGTCTTGGTTTCTTTTCCTTGTGTTCTTGCCCTTGCCTTTTGCCATCTGGTTATCTCTGGTGTTAGCTGGTCTTTCTCTCTATGACTGTGGCTTGCCTTTCCTTCAAGCCCAGATGTCAATATTCCTTGGAGGCCAGTTCTCTCTCCTGGCTGTTCTTCAGACCCTTCGTCTGGAGTCCTCCTTCTGCTGGCTTTTCCATACAAGTGGGCGGCTCGCTTTCTCCCTGTGCTGTTTGTCTATGGAGGTCTGGTGGCCCAGGCAGAGGTCTCCCTGGGAGTGTTTTAGATTCAACATTTTCTTTCTCTTTCTTTCTTTCTTTCTTTCTTTCTTTCTTTCTTTCTTTCTTTTCTCCTCCTCCTCCTCCTCCTCCTCCTCCTCCTCCTCCTCCTCCTCCTTCCTCCT
>JADRCH010000030.1:4547086-4599488 GCA_019843965.1 Rhynchomys soricoides
TCCTCCTCCTCCTCCTCCTCCTCCTCCTCCTCCTCCTCCTCCTCCTCCTTCTTTGGTTTTTTGAGACAGGGTTTCTCTGTGTAGCCCTGGCTGTCCTTGTACTCACTCTGTAGACTAGGCTGGCTTCAAAGTCAGAAATCCGCCTGCTTCTGCCACCCAAGTGCTGGGATTAAACACATGCACCACCACTTGCTGGCAGATTTAACATTTTCTTTGATGGAGTTATCCATTTCTTCTATCATGATTTCAATGTCAAGTTTTTGTTTGTTTCAATTAATAAATTTTTAATTTTCAGATTTCCTTCAGATTGTGTTTTCTTTATTTCAAGTTTCTTTATTAATTTTTGTTACCAGCTTGTTCCTGTTTTCATGGATTTTTTTTTTTACTGGATATTTTCTTTATTTACATTTCAAATGTTATCTCCTTTCCTGGTTTCCCCTCCTCCTGGAACCCCCCTTTCCTCTGCCTCTATGAGGGTGTTCCTCCACCCTCTCTCACCCACCCTCTCTCACCTCCCCGCCCATGATTTCCCTACACTAGGGCATCTATTGAATCTTTATAGGAATGAGGACCTCTCGTCCCATTGATTCCTGACAAGACCATCCTCTGCTACATATGCAACGTGAGCCATGTGTACTCCTTGTTTGGTGGCTTAGTCCCTGGGAGTTCTGGAGGGTCTGGTTGGTTGATATTGTTCTTCCTATGGGGTTGTAAACCCCTTCAGCTCCTTCAATCCTTTCTTTAACTCCTCCATTGGGGAACCCACCCTCAGTCCAATGGTTGGTTGCGAGCATCCGCCTCTGTATTTGTAAAGTTCTGGTGGGGCCTCTTAAGAGATAGCAGTATCAGGCTTTTTTCAGCAAGCATTTCTTGGCTTCCACAATAGTTTCAGGGTTTGGTGACTGTATCTGGGATGAATCCCCAGGTTGGGACAGTCTCTGGATGGCCTTTCCTTCAGTCTCTGCTCTATACGTTGTCTCCACATTTGCTCCCATGAGTATTTTGTTCCCCTTTCTAAGAAGGACCAAAGCACCCACACTTTGGTCTTCCTTCTTTTTGTGGTCTTCGTGTGGTATGTGAATTGAATCTTGAGTATTCGGAGCTTTTGGGCTAATGTTCACTTATCAGTGAGTGCGTACCATGTGCATTGTTTTGTGATTGGGTTACCTCACTCAGAATGATATTTTCTAGTTCCATCCATTTGCTAAGAATTTCATGAATTCATCGATTTTAATAGCTGAGTGGTACTCCACTATGTAAATGTAACACACTTTCTGTATCCATTCCTCTGTTGAAGGACATCTGGGTTGTTTCCAGCTTCTGGCTATTATAAACAAGGCTGCTATGAACATAGCATGTGTCCTTGTTATATGTTGGAGAATCTTTTGGGTATGTGCCCAGGAGTAGTATAGCTGGTTTCCTCAAATAATACTATATCCAATTTTCTGAGGAACTGCCAGACTGATTTCCAGTGTGGTTGCATTAGCTTGCAATCCCACCAACAATGGAGGAGTGTTTCTTTTTCTCCACATTCTTGCCAGCATCTGCTGTCACCTGAGTTTTTGATCTTAGCCATTCTGACTGGTGTGAGGTGGAATCTCAGGGTCGTTTTGATTTGTATTTCCCTGATGACTAAGGATGTTGAACATTTCTTTAGGTGCTTCTCAGCCATTCAGTATTCCTCAGTTGAAAATTCTTTGTTTAGCTCTGTACCCCATTTTTAAAATAGGGTTATTTGATTCTCTGGAGTCTAACTTCTTGAGTTCTTTGTATATTTTGGATATTAGCCCTCTATAGCATGTAGGATTGGAAAAGATCTTTTCCCAGTCTGTTGGCTGCCATTTTGTCCAATTGACAGTGTCCTTTGCCTTATAGAACTTTGAAATTTTATGAGGTCCCATTTGTCGATTCTTGATCTTGGAGCATAATGGCCTCTCCAACTTGTTTCTTGGGACCATTTTCTTGGAAAATTGTTTTCCAACCTTTTACTCTGAGGTAATGCTTGTCTTTGTTACTGAGGTGTGTTTCCTGTATGCAGCGAAATGCTAGGTCCTGTTTATGAATCCAGTCTGTTAGTCTCTGACTTTTTATTGGGGAATTGAGTCCATTGATGTTAAGAGATATCAAGGAAAAGTAATTGTTACTTCCTGTTATTTTTGTTGTTAGAGGTGGAATTATGTTTGTGTGGCTATCTTCTTTTGGGTTTGTTGAAAGGTCACTTTCTTGCTTTTTCTAGGGTGTAGTTTCCCTCCTTGTGTTGGTGTTTTCCATCTGTTATCCTTTGTAGAGCTGGGTTTGTGGAAACATATTGTGTAAATTTGGTTTTGTCATAGAATATCTTCTTTTCTCCATTTATGGTAATTGAGAGTTTTGCTGGGTATAGTAACCTGGACTAGAATTTGTGTTCTCTTAGGGTCTGTATGACATCTGCCCAGGATCTTCTGGCTTTCATATTCTCTGGTGAGAAGTCTGGTGTAATTCTGATAGGTCTGCCTTTATATGTTACTTGACCTTTTTCCCTTACTGCTTTTAATATTCTTTCTTTGTTTAGTGCATTTGGTGTTTTGATTATTATGTGATGGGAGGAATTTCTTTTCTGGTCCAGTCTATTTGGAGCTCTGTAGGCTTCTTCTATGTTCTTGGGTATCTCTTTCTTTAGATTTGGGACGTTCTCTTCTACAATTTTGTTGAAGATATTTATTGACCATTTTAGTTGGGAATTTTTGCTCTTTTCTATACCTGTTATCTTTAGGTTTCCCCTTCTCATTGTGTCCTGGATTTCCTGGATATTTTGGGTTAGAAGCTTTTTGCTTTTTGTACTTTCTTTGACTGTTATGTCAATGTTTTCTATGGTATCTCCTACACCTAAGATTCTCTCTTCCATCTCTTGTATTCTGTTGGTGATGCTTGCATCTATGACTCCTGATTTCTTTCCTAGGTTTTCTAACTCCAGGGTTGTCTCCCTTTGTGATTTCTTTATTGTTTTTATTTCCATTTTTACATCCTGAATGGTTTTGTTCAATATCTTCATCAGTTTGCTTGTGTTTTCCTGTAATTAATGAATTACAGGGATTTTTCTGTTTTCTCTTTAAGTGCTTCTACCTGTTTACCTGTGTCCTCCTGTATTTCTTTAAGGGGGTTATTTACATCCTTCTTAAAATCCTCTATCATCATCATGAGAAGTGAATTTAAATCCGAATCTTGCTTTTCTGGTGTGATGGTGTATCTAGGACTTGTTATGGTGAGAGAATTGGATTCTGATGATGCCAAGTAACCTTGGTTTCTGTTGCTTATGTTCTCACACTTGCCTTCTGACATCCAGTTATCTCTAGTTCCACCTTCCCTTGCTATATCTGACTGGAGCCTTTCCTTTCTGTGATCCCAGTTGTGTCAGAACTCCTCAGAATCCAGCTGTCTCTGGGATCCTGTGATTTTGGGATTCTGTGATCATGAGATCCTGGGTGTGTCAGAGCTCCTGGGATCCTGTGCTTCTGTGCTTCTGCCTACCTGGGCATGTTAGAGAGCCTGGAAGTAGAGCTTCCTCTGGGTGTTGTGGGACTGGGTGCAGAGTCCATGCTCAAAGTCTGCTCAGGGCACTAACCCAGACTGGAAGGAACTGATGCCACTGGTCGGGAGGGATTTCTGGGTTCCTGGATCCTGCTGGTCCCAGTTACTCCCGGTGTTGGGGCAAATGTTGTGTCCTCACTTCTGGTCCTATGATCCTGGGCGTGTTGGAGCGCCTGGGAGTGGAGTTTCCTCTGTTTTCATGGATTTCTTTACAGGAGTTATTCATCTTTTAAAAAGATCTCTAACATTTCATGTAGGCTATTTAAATCTTTGTCATGTTCTTCATTTATGTTGTAATACTCAGGGCCTACTGTGGTGTGCTGCTGGCCTCTAGTGGAGACATATTGTCTTGTGTGTTATTGATTGTATTTTTACACTGATGTCCATGCATCTGGGTTGGGAAGAGTTTAATTCTAGGAGCTGATACTTGGTCTTGTCTTTGTTGAGTTTTTTGCTACTTGGTTTCTACTGCCCTCTCTGGTTGTTAGGAGAGCATGGTGGCTGTGTATTGCCTGATAGGGAATTCTGGGTGTGATAGGTTACTGCTGGGTGTGTTTGTTGAGAGTTCTGGGTAAATTGTCTTTCTAGATATTGTGAGGTGACATGTAGGAATGGGTATGGGCTAGGAGGGTTGAGGTCTGAGAGTGTGTACTGTAGGTAGGAAACTATGGTATTCCACCATGATATTCCTAGTCCTCTGTGGGGAATGGCTGCAAAAGTTTTCTACTACACAGTTGGGCATGAGAATGGGAGAATGTATTTTGAGGGTTGAGGATCTACATTTAGCATACCTGCTTCTTTAGCCATAGTGTTCTGGTTCCCTGGGAATGCATGCTGTGGTTGGGACTAGGATAAAGTGAGGAGAGCAGAGAATGAAGATTGGAGGAGAATATCTCTGTGGTCCACTGGAAATGGGGTTAGGATGAGGGGAGGCTGCAGATTGTGGTCTACTATAGAGCAGGAGGGTGGGGCAAAGGTGGGGGTTTGGATTTGTAAAAGAAGAGGGAAAGGTGAAGATTTACAATTAGCCTGCCTGCTTTCCTGGCTGATGTTATAATTGATGTCTTTTACCTAGCAGAATGTTTTGAAGGGATGTTTATGTTCCAGTATAAAGCAGTACATCATCACCCCTTTAAAATGAGTTAAAACTAGCCTTATTGAGAAGTAAATCACTCACCATACAATGTGCTCATAGAGACACAACAAGCCAAAGGTCATTTAGTATAACTGCAGCATTATATAACACCATTATAATTTTAAGACTTTTTTTAGTATTTAAAAAATTATTATGTATTTACATATCAAGTGATGTCCCCTTCTGGTCCCCCCTCACAGAGTTCCTCCCCCATTCCCCTTCCCCTTTACCTCTGAGGGTATCCCCCTAGGTCTTCCCCCACTTTGGTGCATCAAGTCTCTGCAGAATTAGGCATATCTTCTCCCACTGAGGCCAACAAGGCAGCTCTCTGCTGCATATATGATGTGGGGCCTCAGGCCAGTCTTTGAATGCTCTTTGGTTGGTAGTTCATTCTCGGGGAGCTCCCAGGGGTCCAGGTTACTTGACACTGATGGTCTTCCTGTGGAATTGCCATCATCTCAGGGCCTTCTTCCACTTCTTCCACTAACTCTTCTATAGAAATCCTCAACCTCAGTCCAGCAGTTAGCTGGCATATCTGCATCTGTCTCAGTCAGCTGCTGGTAAAGCCTCTCAGAGGGCAGCTATGATAGGCTCCTGTCTACAAAGACACCATAGCATCACTAATAGTATCAAAGATTGGTGACTGCACATGGGATGGATCTCAAGTTGGGCTGGTCTCTGTTGGTCATTCCTTCAGTCTTAGCTCCATTTTTGTCCCTACATTTCTTTTAGACCAGACCAATTTTGGATTGAATGTTTTGTGGGTGGGTTGGTGTTCCCATCCATCCCCTGGGGGTCCTGTTTGGTTACTGGAGGTGGTTTCTTCAGGTTCTATCTTCCCACTGTTGGTCATTTCAGCTAAGGTCACCCTCACTGACTCCTAGGAGCTTCCCCTATTCCAGGTCTCTGGGACTTCTTAGAAATTCTCCCCATCCCTAAACCCTGGCAGCTGCATATTTTCATTCATTCTGCTGGTCCTCTGGGCCTCTCAACTCTCTCTCCCCATAACTGATCCTGTCTCCCTGTTCCCCTCCTCCTTCCCTCTTCCACCCAGGTCCCTTCTTCTTTCTGCCTCCCATGACTATTTTGTTCCCCCTTCTAAGTGGGATTCAAGCATCTTCACTTGGACCTCTCTCTCTCTTTTTTTTTTCCTTCTTTGGGTCTGTGGGGTGTATCACAACTATTCTGTACTTTTTGGTTAATATTCACTTATCAGAGAGTACATACTATATATGTCTTTTTGGGTCTGGGTTACCTCATCCAGGAAGATATTTTCTAGTTTCATCCACTTGCCTGCAAAATTCACGATGTCCTTGTTTTTAATAGCTGAATAATATTTCATTGTGTAAATGAATGACATTTTCTGTATCCATTCTTTAGCTGAGAGATGTCTGGTTTGCTTCCAGGTTATGGCTATTACACATAAAGCTGCTATGAACACAGTGGAGCATGTGTCCTTGTGGTATGGTAGAGCATCTTTGGGTATATGCCCAGGAGCAGTATAGCTGGATCTTCAGGTAGAACTATTTCCAGTTTTGTGAGATACTGCCAGATTGCTTTCCAGAGTGGTGGTACCAGTTTGCAATCCCACCAGCAATGGAAGAATGTTCCCTTTTCTTCACATCCTCGCCAGCATCTGCTGTCACTTGAGTTTTTTATCTTAGCCATTCTGATTGGTATAAGGTGGAATCTCAGGGTCATTTTGATTTGTATTTCCCTGATGACTAAGGATGTTGAGCATTTCTTTTAGACCATTCAAGATTCCTCCGTTGAAAATTCTGTTTAGCTCTGTACACCATTTTTTAGTTGGGTTATTTGGTTTTTTGGAGTCTATTCTTGAGTTCTTTATATATTTTAGATATTAGCCCTTTGTCAGATGTAGGGTCAGTGAAGATATTTTCCAATCTGTTGGTTGCGGTTTTGTCTATTGACAGTATCCTTTGCCTTATAGAAGCTTTTCAGTTTCATGAGGTTCTATTTATTAGTTGTTAATCTTAGAGCCTGAGTCATTGGTGTTCTGTTCAGGAAATTTTCCCCTGTGCCAATGCCTTAAAGGCTATTTCCCCACTTTCTCTTCTATTAGATTCAGCATATCTTGTTTTATGTTTAGGTCCTTGATCCACTTGGTCTTGAGCTTTGTATTCTTCTACATGTAGACAGTCAGTTAGATCAGCACCATTTGTTGAAGATGCTTTCTTTTTTTCCCCACTGAATGATTTTGTCTTCTTTGTCAAAAGTAAAGTGTCATAGATGTGTAGGTTTATTTCTGCATTGTTGATTCTATTTTATTGATCAACCTGTCTGTTTCTGTACTACTACCATGGGTTTTTTTTGTTTTTTGTTATTAATCACTATTGCTTTAACTACAAGTATAGCTTAAGGTCAGGGATGTCAATTTCTTTAGAAGCTCTTTTATTGTTCAGGATTGTTTTGGCTCTTCTGTGCTTTTGTTTTTCCATATGAACTTGAGAATTGCTCTTTCAAGATCTATAAAAAATATGTTGGAATTTTGATGGTAATTGCACTGAATCTGTAGGTTGCTTTTGGTAAGATGGCCATTTCTACTATGTTAATATTAGTGATCCATGAGCATGGGAGAGCTTTCCATCTTCTGAGGTCTTCAATTTCTTTCTTCATGGACCTGAAGTTTTTGTCATAAAGATCTTTCACTTGCTTGGTTAGAGTTACATCAAGACATTTTATATTATTTATGGCTATTTTGAAGGGTGTTGTTGCTCTAATTTCTTTTTCAGCCTGTTTATCATGTGTAAAGAGAAGGGTCACTGATTTATTTGAGTTAATTTTATATCCTACCACTTGGCTGAAGTTATCAGCAGTAGGAGATCTCTGGTAGACTTTGGGAGTCCCTTAAGTACACTATCATATCATCTGTGAATAGTGATGCCTTGGCTTCTTCCTTTCCTATTTGTATTCCTTTTGGTCTCCTTTTGTTGTCCTACTGCTCTAGCTAGAACTCCAAGTACTATATTGAATAGATAGGGAGAGAGTGGGCAGCCTTGTCTGGTCCCTGATTTTAGTGGGATTGCTTCAAGTTTCTCTCCATTTAATTTGATGTTGGCTATTGGCTTGCTGCATATTGTTTTTATTATGTTTAGGTATTATGTTTAGGTATGTGCTTTGAGTCTCTGATCTCTCAAAGGCTTTTAACATGAAGAAGAGTTGGATTTTGTCAAGGACTTTTTCAGCATCAAATGAGATGATCATGTGTTTTTTAATTTGAGTTTGTTTATATAGTGGATTACGTTGGTGGACTTTTGTATATTGAACCATCCCTGCATCCCTAGGATGAAGCCTACTTGGTCATGGTGATTGATGGTTTTGATGTGTTTTTGGATTCGGTTTGTGAGAATTTTATTGAGTATTTTTGTGTTGATCTTTATAAGTGAAATTCGTCTGAAGCTCTCTTTCTTTGTTGGATCTTTGTGTGGTTTAAGTATTAGGGTAACTGTGACCTCATAGAATTAATTAGGTAGTGTTTCTTCTCTTTCTGTTTTGTGGAATAGTTTGGAGTATTGGTATTAGCTCTTCTTTGACAGTATGGTAGAAAATTCTTCACTAAAACTATCTCCCTATGTTGTTTTATGGTTGAGACTCTTAATGACTGTTTAAATGGTTTACTTGATCTTGATTTAACTTTGGTACATGGTATCTGTCTAGAAAATTATCCATTTCATTTAGATTTTACAATTTTGTTGAGTATACACTTTTGAAGTAAGACCTGATGATTATCTGAATTTTCTCAGTTTCTGTTCTTATGTCTCCCTTTTCATTTCTGATTGTTAATTTGGACACTGTCTCTGTGTCTCTTTATGTAGTTAAGCTAAGGGTTTATCTATCTTGTTGATTTTCTCAAAGAAACAGCTCTTGGTTTTGGTGATTCTTTGTGTTGTTCTCTTTGTTTCTTATTGATTGATTTTGGCCTTGAATTTGATGATTTCCTGCTGTCTACTCCTCTTGGGTGTGTTTGCTTCTTTTTGTTCTAGAGTTTTCAGATGTGCTGTTAAGTTACTAGTATGAGATCTCTCCAATTCCTTTATGAAGGCACTTAGTGCTATGAATTTTCCTCTTAGCACTGCTTTTATTGTGTCTCATAAGTTTGGGTATGTTCTGCCTTCATTTTCATTAAATTCTAGGAAGCACACAGACACACACACACACACACACACACATATATACACCCATGCTCCTATGCATATAAGTAATTGTCTTGGTTGTCAATGTGACTGGATCTGGAATCAACTAAAAGTTAAGCCCACATGGACTTTAGTAATCATCTTGTTTCAAGAAGAAGATTAACCCTAAATGTGGATTTGTTTTCTGTTGGCACCTCAGATGAAAGCACATGGGAAGCAGAAGCTTTGCTTGTTTGCCTGTACTGTCATGGGCAGATTCATCCATTCTGCTGCTGTGGCATTCCTTCACTGATATTATAACCCATTTTTTCAGAAGTCTAACGAAGACAGAGGAATAGCAGCTTTTCAGGAATCCTCTCTACCTTTAGCATGATTGGACTTTTTGAGCCATCCAGCTTTGTGGACTGAATAGCTACTGGATTCTTGGCCTCTATAGTGTGACTTAGCCATTGTCAGACTACCCAGACTACATCACATAAACCAATATAATAAATGCCATTTTAAAATATATTCATCTATTGGTTTATTTCCTCTAGAGAACCCCAGAGTGGGCTTCTAGACTCCAAGGACATGTCTCAGCTCTTCAGAGGCTTTGTAGGCATCTTATTATTCAGATTTCCCTTTTAGGCTTTTGAAGTTTATTGGTCATCCCAGTGGTCATCTACTGCTTCAGACAATTGCAGTGCAATACACTTGCTTCTAGTTGTTTTCACCTAATGCCTAGATTGCTGATTGCTGATGGTGTTTCATAGTGAATCAGCTTCCAAACAGGGTAAAATAAATGAATAAGTAGGGACCCACTAGGAAGATAGCACAATGACGCATCAGAAAGGAGCCTGGATATACTCACCCCCATCAATCTTCTAAATATATGTAATTAAAACTATAGGTTTCATTGTCTAATAAGATTATTGCCGAGCCTTCTTGCTGGCCCACAATTGCATTCACTGTTGCTGGGAAAGTGCTGAGTGTGGTAGAGGATGTTCTCTATATCCTTTCACATCCCTTGTTTGTGTGGCTCCCTGATAGAGGTAATGTCTTAAATTTCCAAGTTCCACTACCCTAGAAGTTCATATCATTTGGGGAAATTCTAGGTCAGGATACAAAGGCACTGCTCTTCCAGATGATCTCTTTCTCTGTTAAGGCTCACAATGAATTAGGCTCGGTGGGCACAGAGAGAAACTCCTGCTGTAGGAATCCTTAACAAGGATCCTGAGAACTGGATGTAATTGTGGAGACTGTGGACCCACAGAAGGATGGCAAACTGCTCTCCAAATCTTTCTAAGAGCTATCTAGAAAGGACTAATATTGTAAAGACTAAGATTTTACAAATTAAGGTTATAACTAAAAATAGTGTGACACTATGGACCATGGTTATACGCAGAAATGATATAAAATTTCTATCAAAGATAACAGCAGCCTAGAAGGAACTGGACTAAATGCCACAGGTAGAGAAGGGTCATGCCTGATTATGGTCAGCCAATTCATAGTAATCTTGTATTCAATTCTCAAATATGCTGCCCACTTTATTGAAAGTTGCTTTCCCCTCCCTCTTGAGAAAAGAAAGATGACTCATACAGACTCTCTCTAATGCCTTAAACATCTAGACTACAAATTTCATGGATTTTTTTCCCTTTTTGAATAGACTCAGAGGACTGGGAATATCAATGCAATCCTTATAGAGTTTGCCTGTTGCTTTTGGGACAGTCACTGGCTTCTTAGTAACAGCTCCATCACATGAACCTAAGATCTTTACTCTTGTACCATCTCTTTCATCTTCAGAGCTCACATTTCTATGATTTCTTCTTTGTTATCTAATATCTTCTTCCATGTCTGCAATCCTGCTGCCCCCATAACTTCAGAACCTCAGAATATTCAGGATAGATGCCATTTCCATAATTTATTACAACTCTTGTGGAGTCTTAGTACATCTCACAGTCTTAAGACCGTCCCCCAGCTCCCCAGCACCTGCTGTGTATTACAAACATTGGCAGTTTGGCTTTGAGATACTTTCTTTTTTCTTCATACATAGAATTGAATTGAACTTTTCTTTATTGCTGTGTTCTTTTAAGTTACTTTGGCAATGGAAAGCATTCAGAGTGGCACAGTACACCTGGTGTTTGAAATTAGTGAGATCTTCATTTGCTTGCTTATAAGGGCCATTTTCAATATCAATCTAGGCTTTGTTTGTCACAGCTCGTTGGAGGAGTATGGTTTCATCAAGTGGAAATGGGGTGACAGGGCATGTTTACAAATATTAAAGTATGATCCTGTGATGGTGGGCCTATTCAAATAGCCTAAAGTGGTAAGGACAGGCCAGGGACAGTTTTTAGCACTGCTGCTATCCTCTTTGATCAGATGTCCCTAGACCTTGAACCTTAAGAAGTGTGCATGCTCAGAACATGGGCTTTCAGATGTTAGCCATCACAAGGTCTTTCTTCAGTGCTCATAGATGTTCTTATTAAACTAGATGTCTTATTGAGTTTGAATGAGCTTGAAATTCCATCAATTTTAAGTAAGTCTGGTTCATATTGTTAATCCTCCAAGCATATAGTTGACTATAGCTTTCTTTAGTTGAATTACATTATTTTAAATGCCTCAATATTATTCCATGGTGCTCCTAAACCCTAGTGGAGTAGAGAACAGGCATTTGATTTGCTCAGATAGTATGTGCTGGTAAAATGCAGTCTTTTCTTAATGTTAAAGATAATCTGTGTATATATTTTAGGGTGTGTGTATATCTTATATCCATCTTCCTATCCCACATGAAGGAGTTGGTAGTGAGTGGGTGGATGCTAATTTCTAGACTTTCAAATTGCTTCTAAAATCAGGATTAGAGCCATTTGTACTTGGCAATGGAATATGGTCCTGTTATGGAGTAGCTGGTGTTATATAGGATGTTTGTATTCTGATAGAATAGAAGGGGGCATGACTAACAGAAAAGGTGAGGACCATGTAGTACTTTGGTAGGAGTCAAATCCTGAGGTAAGGATGCTTCCTTTCAAGGAAGGCAGCTGACAGGATAGCTTTAGTAAGAACTTGAGGTATGTTGGAATCGGAGTGATCCCATTGACAATAGTAACCCAAGAGATCATGCTATCTGTACTCAGAATGTTGCTTAAAAGTCATATGTTATGCTTCAAGTTGAGGAGAGGGGGCTCATGACACAGGGCTATCTTTTCATTCTTGTTGCCTTGATGCCATTATAGCAGTTCTATAATGAATTGATTCTCTGAGATTAATCTTGAGATTTTATTTCTGAATCCTTTCTATGACTGCAGAGCAACTGGTTTACAACCCATAATTTCTAACTGGAGGATTTTTCTGTTTTAAGCTGGAAAGAGACACAGTGTGGTTACCACAGGGTTATTCTGAAAAGAATGTGAGAGAGTATTGGCAAGAGAATATGTTGGTAACAAAAGGAAGATAAGCAAACCCATAGGGGCACACCATCAGACATGCTGCTCTTGGGGACAACTGTGTCACCATTTCTCTTGGAAGCTCTGCAAGGGAGCAAAGTGGCCACTCCAGAGTTATCCCAACCAAGGGCTTCTGTGAGTGTGTTTGGCTGATGTTTGCTCCATGGTGTTTTTCTCATTGTGGTGGGCTCTG
The DNA here is from genome assembly GCA_019843965.1 of Rhynchomys soricoides. Lineage (NCBI taxonomy): Eukaryota > Metazoa > Chordata > Mammalia > Rodentia > Muridae > Rhynchomys > Rhynchomys soricoides. Next base: position 4,559,555 of record JADRCH010000030.1, read on the forward strand.
TTCTTGGCCCACTGTGCTCTGGCACCCAGAGGAATCCCTCAGATAAAAACTTCCTTGTTATCAGGCTTTCATATAAAAAGTAAAAAGGGGCCTGTCTACTTGCATAAGCTTAAAATGTTTATGTCTTCTTATCCTGTGGCTAAATGAAAAAATGAAGTGGGATGGGCCATGCATTCTTAACTGAAATTCCTTCAAGGTTTTAGAGATGTAGCACTAACTGATGAGACTGAGTTTGATTTTTTAAAAACAGTTTGAAAGCTAATAGCAGGTTTATTTATCTTCTTCTACATTAGCTTTTTACTCTGTAGGCCCTTTTTGTGCAGATCTTATCAGTTGCTTAGGACTATTCCAATGAAACCCAGAGGAACCGATGACAGAGCTTCATCTTCTAGTCTAACAATCCCTGAAAGGGTGGGATATTTCTCTCTCTCTAATCCAGTCTGCCTTGAACATTTCAGTATTTTTCCATGATGGAATGCCAAGATCACCATTCCACTTGAAACACTAAGGTGAGGTTTTCCATAGGTTCTTCTGAATTTTAGCGCCAATCTTGAACAAATTAAAAAAAATCCTAAGTCCTCCAGGTACTTTGTTTTGTGTTGGAAACTCATCCCGACGGTGAGTGCAGTGATATTTGGCTATCTGTATGTGTCCTCTCCCTATATCTAATAGGTTCTAGTTATGTATGGTGGCTCCAGAGTAATCATAGCTCTCAGCAAGATGCACTGATAGGGTTATGAGTTTGAAGCTAGAATTAAAAAGTGAGTTTGAAGTTAACCTGATCTACACAGCAAGTCCATGTCTTAGAAAACAAATGGACTGGTAAGATCTTGAAGAATTTGATCTTGTATATACACATGGTGGAAGGAAAAAAAACAACACCCATAAATTATTCTCTGACTTCTAAACACTGTGGCACACATGCATCCTACTCCCAGTAGGATATATAAAACAATAAATAAATCAATGTAACACCAAAAAAAAATCTAAAACAGGAAACTTCAAGGTGCTTTGGCCTGGGAACAGAAATCCTCCCAGGAGTCTGGTAAGGAAAGTCTTGTGGAGCTCTCAGGGGCTTTGGTCAGACTCTCAGTATACAGGATGATTGTTATAGAAACAAAGTCACACATCGGTGGATCATTCATGTATTATTGTCTTAAATATGTCAGGTTCCAATAACATGTTAGCAGAGAAAAAGGGTAATAATTTTACAAAGAAGAGTAGAGTACAGAACGGTTTGAGTTATAGAGGTCAGTTAAAGTCTTGCTCCTTGATGTCCAAATTGTTTTACCGTGAATATGAAGGAGGCCATCCACTTCCCAAGCTTCCCACAGCATTCTGATCTTCAGAGAACCACTCCTGTGGTACTGAAAAGATGTACCTCTCTTCTGCCATGATAAAGCAGGTATACCCTCTATGCCCTCTGATAGAAAGAGCAGAGTCGAAGGTCTGATTCTAGTGCCAAACTACTTCTACAATTTCTATCTCATAAAATTCTTGGTCAACAAAGTCTCTGTTTTTAATATAGAAGGCAGAGGTAGCTCAGGCCACCTTTGAGTGCAAGGATCTACAAATGAGCTGAGTTGCAGGAAAGTGCCTTCAGCTGCTTTTGTTTTTACAGTTGAATTGTAATGTGGTAACTACACCCCATCACCAAATAGAGCTTGTGCTAAGATTTAATACATGCTTGGGCTCACAGACTGCTATTTTCTGATCTAACTCTTACTCCCATCCCGTATTTAAATTTGAAGTGGCAGTTTATGTTTCCTACCCTTGTTTTGTTGGATGAATTTTCACTTTTTAAACCTAAGCTCAGACTGTCCTCTTTGGCCATCGTGTGGTAGGTCTGTAAATGTATCAGATTTACTTATTTTAAAAATCATTCCAAGGTTCAGGGTACCCTCACCTTCTTATTTCTTAATTTTTATCTTTGTTTGTGTGTATTTGTTTTCACAGGTCTGACTGTTTGTATGTATAGGTATGTGTGCATATATATGCATATGTTTATGTGTGTGGAGGCAAGAGGGCAGCTATTGGTTGGCGATATCATCTGCCTTGTTTTTTGGGACAGGGTATCTCATTGTCCTGGTGCTGCCCAGTTAAGCTAGGCTGGCTGGAAATCAAGCACTAGGGATCTTAAGTGTGTGCCACCACACTGAGCTTTTTACATGCATTCTGGAAATTCAACTCAGATATTTGGTTGAGCAGCAAAGACTTAACTGGTTGAGATATCCCTTCACCCAGGTAGATATTTTTATAAGGTGAAATTAATGAATTAATGTTCTGGGGTGAATCTGTAATCCCAGCACTCTTCTGGTGATATGAGAGGTGAAGACAGAATTTTCTGGAAGCACATGGGAAAGCTATAGCCCAGCAGGAATGAGAAGAGAACCCTTGCCTCAAAAAAACAAGGTAGGAGAAGAGAACTGATTCCTGAAAGTTGTCTTGCAACCTTTACATGCACCCTGTGGCAAGTGCACATGTGCACACATGCACACACACATCATACACACAGACCCATTACAATAATAAAAACATCAAAAAAGAAAACCATAGCCTATGAATAACACTTCTTAGAGCATTGCCTATTGAGGTCTTTGTTAAATTTGTGCTAATTAGCTGTAATCTTTCTATTAACTAACATTTATGAATTTGTTTTTTGAACACATATCTAAACACTGGCAATAGTCACAAGCCTGTTCCCATACTTCAGGTCTGAGGCTAGTAAATCCTGTCCAATATTGCATTGGAGCTATAGGAGGTGATGCAGTCTAGTGTAAGTGTGGCTGCACTGATACCCATTCTAGAAACATCATGTCAAGTATCTGCAAGAGATTCCACATGGTTTGGAAGTTGGGACATGTGTTGAGTGCTGTAGATTCTGTTTATGTGTTTCTGAGGAATGGGATCTGAACCACACCCGAAAGGGCAGACTGCTCTGTTTTCACTAATGTAACTTCTGTATATTTTTCTATGTACATATGTATATAATTGTACATTTATATACATACATATATTAAAATGATTTTTGTGTCTACCTCATTTTTCTAGGTAAAACAGTTGTTTTTATGTTACTGCTGTAATTTTATGGTCCTCAAAAAAGCTGAGTTTGCTTGCCTTTGTCTTCAAGGCCTTCGTGAAAGAATAATCTCAATCTGTTGTGTGACCTTTCTTACAGAATCTGAGGACAGGCATGTCCACAAAGCCTATTTTGTCATAGGATTTTACTCTGTTCTAGAATTATATAATGTTTAGGTGATCTTGTTTTATGAGTTTTAAAATTTTAAATTGAGGAGAGTCCTCTGACTGGGCCACCAGGGTTCCATAGCCAAACAGTGCCTGGAGAAAGCAAACCTCCCACATGTGTGGAAAAGCCAGCGGGACGAGGGCTCCAGACACAGGGACTGAGGAACATCCAGGAGGTAAGAGCCTTCCAGTTTCCATATGTGACAGGAGTCCTCTGCCTGGGCCACCAGGACTCCATAGCCAAATAGCGCTGGGAGAAAGCTACCCTCCCAAGAGTGGGAACTAGACTGACTGCACAGAGGGACCGACCTGGAATACAGTCCCAGGTCACAGGGACTGAGGAACAGGGATCTGGTTTCATTCAGTGGCTGGAGAGCAGATCCTGTGACACAGGGCTCCATATTCAAATAGTGCCAGGAGAGAGTGGGTATAACAGGAGTGCTGACACACCTTCAAGCACAGCCAGGACGACCAATTTTTTTCAAATTCACTGGACCAAGAGACACCCTAGCAGAGCCATCAAGACACAGGAAACAAGGGTCAGCTGGGGATTAGATCCTTCTTGTTTCTGTCTGCACCCCAGAGCTGACCCTGCACCGCAACTAACCAAACCCAAATTCCTACCAGAGAGAACTGGTCTCCAAGGAGTATTGATACCTAGGCTTGCAGGAAATACAAGCCACAGTCAGAGAGAGTAAGACCAGCTAAAACCAGAGATAACCAGATGGTGAAAGGCAAGGGCAAGAACACAAGGAACAGAAACTAAGACTATGTGGCATCATCAGAACCCAGCTCTCCAAATACAGCAAGCCTTGGATACCCCAAAACACCAGAAAAGAAAGAATCAGACTTAAAACCAAATCTCAAGAGGATGATAGAAGATTTTAAGAAGGAAATAAATAACTGCCTTAAAGAAATATAAGAGAACACAGGCAAACAACTGAAAGCACACAAAAATCACTTAAAGAATTACAGGAAAACACAAACAAATGGGCAGAATTATAGGAAAAATCAAAGAAATGAACAAAACCATTCACGAATTAAGAACAGACATAGAAACAATAAAGAAATCACAAAGGGAGACAACCCTGGAGTTAGAAAACCTAGGAAAGAAACCAGGAGTCATAGATGCAAGTATCAACAACACAATACAAGAGATGGAAGAGAGAATATCAAGTGTGGAAGATACCATAGAAAACTGACACAACAGTCAAAGAAAACACAAAATGCAAAAAGCTGCTAACCAAAAACATCCAGGATATCCAGGATAAAATGAGAAGACAGAACCTAGGATAATAGATATAGAAGAGAGTGAAGATTCCTGACTTAAAGGACCCTTAAATATCGTCAACAAAATTTTAGAAGAAAACTTCCCTAACCTAAAGAAAGAGATGAATATAAATATACAAGAAGCCTACAGAAGTCCAAATAGACTGGAATAGAAAAGAAATTCCTCCTGTCACATTATAGTCAAAACACCAAATACACAAAATAAAGAAAAAATATTAAATGCAGTAAGGGAAAAAGGTCAAGTAACATATAAAGGCAGACCTATCAGAATTACACCAGACTTCTCACCAGAGACTATGAAAGCTAGAAGACCCTGGGCAGATCTCATACAGACTCTAAGAGAACACAAATGCCAGCCCAGGCTGCTATATCCAGCAAAACTCTCAATAATCATAGATGGTGAAAAAAAATATTCTATGACAAACCTATATTGGCACAGTATGTTTCCACAAACCCAGCCCTACAAAGAATAATAGAAGGAAAACACCAACTCAAGGAGGGAAACTACATGCAAGAAAAAGCAAGAAAGTAATCTTTAAAAAAACTCAAAAGAAGATAGCCACACAAACATATAAACAACATCAAAATATCAGGAAACAACTATCACTATTCTTTAATATCTCTTAACATCAATGGTCTTAACACCAATAAAGATGTAGACTGACAGACTGGATCCATAAACAGGACCCAGCATTTTGCTGCATCCAGGAAACACACCTCCGTGTTAAAGGCAAGTACTACCTCAGAGTAAAGGGCTGGAAAACAATTTTCCAGGCAAATGGCCCAAAGAAACAGGCTGGAGTAGCCATTCTAATATTGGATAAAATTGACTTTCAACCAAAAGTCATCAAAAAAGATAAGAAAGGACACTTCATACTCATCAAAGGAAAAATCTACCAAGAAGAACTCACAATTCTGAACATCTATGCCCTGAATGCAAGAGCTCCCACATTCATAAAAGAAACTCTACTAAAGCTCAAAGCACACATTGCACCTCACACAATAATAGAGAGAGACTTCAACACCCCACTATCAACAATGGACAGATCTTGGAAACATAAACTAAACAGAGACACAGTGAAACTAACAGATGCTATGACCCAAATGGGTTTAACAGATATCTAAGAACATTTCATCCTACATCAAAAAGAATATACCTTTTTCTCAGCACCTCATGGTACCTTCTCAAAAATTGATCATTTAATTGGTCACAAAACAAACCTCAACAGATATAAGAAGATTGAAATAATCCAATACCTCCTATCAGATCACTAAGGATTATGGTTGGTCTTCAATGGCGGCAACAACAACAGAAAGCCCACATACACATGGAAGCTGAACAATGCTCTGCTCTATGATAACTTGGTCAAGGAAGAAATAAAGAAAGAAATTAAAGACTTCCTAGAATTTAATGAAAATGAAAGTACAACATACCCAAACCTATGGGACACAATGAAATCAGTGTTAAGAGGAAAACTCATAGCTCTGAATGCCTCCAAAAAAAAACTGGAGAGAGCATATACTAGCAGCTTAACAGCACACCTGAAAGTTCTAGAACAAAAAGAAGCTAATACACCCAAGAGGAGTAGATGGCAGGAAATAATCATATTAAGGGCTGAAATCAACCAAGTGGAGTCTAAGAGAACTATACAAAGAATCAACAAAACCAGGAGCCGGTTCTTTGAGAAAATCAACAAGATAGATAAACCCTTAGCCGGACTAACCAGAGGGCAGAGAGACAGTGTGCAAATCAACAAAATTAGAAATGAAACGGGAGCTATAACAACAGATTCTGAGGAAATTAAAAATATAATCAGATCCTACAACAAAAGCCTATATGCAACAAAATTGGAAAATCTGGAGGAAATGGACAAGTTTCTAGACAGATACCAAATACCAAAGTTAAATCAGGATCAGATAAACCATCTAAACAGTCCCATAACCCCCAAAGAAATAGAAGCAGTCTTTAACAGTCTCCCAAACAAAAACACCCCAGACCAGATGGGTTCAGTGCAGAATTCTATCAGACCTTCAAAGAATACCTAATACCAATTTTCTTCAGTCTATTCCACAAAATAGAAACAGAAGGAACACTACCCAATACATTCTATGAGGCCACAGTTACACTGATTCCAAAGCCCCACAAAGACCCAACAATTAAGGAAAATTTCAGACCAATTTCCCTTATGAATATCTATGCAAAAATACTCAATAAAATTCTTGCAAACTGAATCCAAGAACACATCACAACGATCATTCACCATGATCAAGTAGGCCTCATCCCAGTGATGCAGGGATGCTTCAATACCCAGTAATCCATCAATGTAATCCACTACATAAACAAACTCAAAGTAAAAAACCACATGGTCATTTCGTTAGATGCGGAAAAAGCATTTAACAAAGTTCAACATCCCTTCATGAGAAAAGTCTTGGAAAGATCAGGAATTCAAGGAGCATACCTAAGCATAGTAAAAACAATATACAGTAAGTCAGTAGCCAACATCAAATTAAATGGAGAGGAACTCGAAGCAATCCCACTAAAATCAGGAACTAGACAACGTTGCCCTCGCTCTCCCTACCTATTCAATATAGTACTTAAAGTTCTAGCTAGAGCAATCAGGCAACAAAAGGAGGTCAAAGGGATACAAATTGGAAAGGAAGAAATCAGAATATCACTATTTGCAGATGATATGATGGTATACTTAAGTGATCTGAAAAACTCCACCAGAGATCTGCCACAGCTGATAAACACCTTCAACAATGTGGCTGGATACAAAATTAACTCAAGCAAATCAGTAGCCTTCCTATACTCGAAGGATAAATAGGCTGAGAAAGAAATTAGGGAAATGACACCCTTCACAATTGTCACAAACAATATAAAGTGTCTTGATGTGACTCTAACCAAACAAGTGAAAGATCTGTATGACAAGAACTTCAAATCTCTGAAGAAAGAAATGAAAGACCTTAGAAGATGGAAAAATCTCCCATGCTCATGGATTGGCAGAATTAACATAGTTAAAATGGCCATCCTGCCGAAAGCAATCTACAGATTCAATGCAATCCCCATCAAAATCCCAGCTCAATTCTTCATCGACTTAGTAAGAGCAATTCTCAAATTCATATGGAATAACAAAAAACCCAGGATAGCAAAAACTATCCTCAATAATAAAATCACTTCTGGGGGAATCAGCCTCTCTGACCTCAAGCTGTACTACAGAGCAGTTGTGATAAAAACTGCATGGTATTGGTACATAGACAGGCAGGTAGATCAATGGAATAGAATTGAAGACCCAGAAATGAACCCACACACCTATGGTCACTTGATCTTTGAGAAAGGAGCTAGAACCATACAGTGGAACAAAGACAGCATCTTCAACAAATGGTGCTGGATCAACTGGCAGTCTACATGTAGAAGATTGTGAATTGATCCATTCCTATCTCCTTGTACAAAGCTCAAGTCCAAGTGGATCAAGAACCTCCACATAAAACCAGATATACTGAATCTAATAGAAGAGCAAGTGGGGAAAAGTCTGAATCACATGGGCACAAGGAAAAAGTTCTTGAACAGAACACCAATGGCTTATGCTCTAAGATCAAGAATCAACAAATGGGACGTCATGAAATTGCAAAGCTTCTGTAAGGCAAAGGGCATTGTCAATAGGACAAAACGGCAACCAACAGATTGGGAAAAGATCTTTACCAATCCTACATCCGATAGAGGGCTAATATCCAAAGTATACAAAGAACTCAAGAAGCTAGACTTCAGAAATCCAAATAACCCTATCAAAAGATGGGGAAGAGAGCTAAACAGAGAATTCTCAACTTAGGAAACTCGAATGGCCAAGAAGCACCTAAAGAAATGCTCAACATCCTTAGTCATCAGGGAAATGCAAATCAAAACAAGCCTGAGATTCCACCTCACACCAGTCAGAATGGCTAAGATCAAAAAGTCAGGTGACAGCAGATGTTGGCAAGGATGTGGAGAAAGAGGAACACTCCTCCATTGCTGGTAAGAATGCAAGTTGATACAACCTCTCTGGAAATTAGTTTGGCTGACACTCAGAAAAATGAACATAATGCTATTTGAAGATTCAGCTATTCCACTCCTGGGCGTATACCCAGAAGATGCTCCAACATGTAATAAAGACACATGTTCCACTATGTTCATAGCAGCCATATTTATAATAGCCAGAAGCTGGGAACAACCCAGATGTCCCTCCACAGAGGAATGGATACAGAAAATGTGGTACATTTACACAATGGAATACTACTCAGCTATTAAAAACAATGACTTCGTGAAATTCGCAGACAAATGGATGGATCTTGAAAATATCATCCTGGGTGAGGTAATGCAGTCACAAAGGAATGAACATGGTATGTACTCACTGTTAAGTGGTTATTAGCCCAAAAGTTTGAAATATCCAAGAGTCACTTCGCAGCAACAGTAGAAACGTGGAGAAGGGACTGAAGGAGCTGAGGGAGTTTGCAGCCGCAAGATGGGAGCCACAGTGGCAACTGGCCTGACCCCTCGAAACTCCTGGAGACTGAATCACCAACCAAAGAATACACATGGAGGGACCCATAGTGCTGGCCACATATAGGGCAGTGGAGGATCTTGTTAGCCAGCAGGAGGAGGAGAGGCCCTTGGGCCTGAAGGTATTAGATCCCCAGTATAGGAGAATGCCAAGGAGACAGGGGAGGGAATGGGGATGTTCCAAAGGGGAGATCTGGAAAGGGGGAATCATTTGAAATGTAAATAAAGTAGGAAAAATAAATAAAGTGTGTGTGTATATATATATATATACATATATATATATATGTATATATATATATGCAACTATTTTATATTTAAACTAACTTAAATTTTTTTCTGACAAAACTACTGAAGTTCTGAAATAAAAGGGTATTATTTTCATCTCAGGGACTTTAATGAAAAATGGAAAAATAATAGAATACCTTATACATTAAATCTTATTATATTTAAAAAAATTTAAATTGAAATATAATCAACTGGAAATATAGTTTAGTAGTAGAGTGCTTGTTTAGTAAGTGGGGAGGTCTTTGGCTCAACCCCCAGTACTGTAATACTCAGTCAATCTATCAATGGATTGATCATTCTCTTTCTGGTTGCTCTGGTGGAGCAATCCTCTAATCTCAACATGGGTTGTTCAGACAGGAGAATCAGCAATTCAAGATCATCTTTAGCTACGTAGTGAACTTGAGGCCCTCATAGGCTATGTGAGGCTCTGTTTAAAAATAAACTAAGCAGTTAAAAAAGTGAAACATGCATCATTGAAATTAGTAGCAAAAAATTTAATTTAAAAGAAATAATTATTACACCATATGAAATTTATAAAAGGTTTACCAGCAGATGGCATCATAGTCTTAAATATTGCTGGTAATAGGACCTAATTTACACTAGCTGGAAAGAGTTAACACCATAGGTTCAATTCAGTTTTGCTCACATGACTTTCCAGTACTATAATGAAAATTATAACTTAAAAATACTCATATTATTAACATACAACTTATTAAAATTGAGCTAAACTGCCTATGCACATTCTAAATTTGTGTCTATAAGCATTACTAATTTGTAAGCTTCAAACTACTCTTTTAATTATCAGTTATACGCCTTTTCCAGGCAGGTAAACGTTCTAAGGCATTTTGGCAAACAACTGCTAGCTTTGAGAACTGGACACTTGTGTAACCAGAAGAGTTTCTATCTGTGATATCATTTTAAATTATTGAAACACTACTGTTAGCTCCTGTAAGCTACACTTATAGACAACGTGGCATCTCTTTCTTGTTCACACTGCCAACTGCTTCCTGGCAGACAAACTGTGAGGCCACCTCACGCTCAAGAGCAGCTCACCTGCACCCCTACCATCATCGAGGACTCTACTGTGCTGCCCAGGTGAGGTGCAGGGCCTGTTCTCTGGAGTGCTACAGCAGGTTAGGGGCAGGGCCAGCTCTCATGACCCCACTGGGGTCAACTCTCTTGCTTACCACCACTGGTGAGAGCAAAAGAGAGGGGAGGGTATCCCTTCTTTGCTGATGCCGCTGCATAGCAGACAGGAAGCAGGATCCACTCTCCCATGCTCATTCCCTCTAGGCCAGCTCTCCTGCAACCTCCCTGTCCAGGGCCAGCTCTACTGTGCTGCCCAGGAGAGAATCTGGGCCACTTCGTCTTCTTTCATGACCCCAGTACCAGGTCTCCCACCCACTGCAGGTATCGATGGGCAAGAGTGGGAGAGGGCATCTCTTTCTTGTCTATGCCCCATGTGGGAGATAAGTGACAAGGCTATCTCTCCTATGCTTATATCCTTAGGTTGGCTTACCTGCAACTCCCACAATGTGTGGGACCTGCTCTTCCGAGTACTGCAGCTAGCTAGGGATAGGGTCAGTTCTCCTGCTGTCATGCCTCCAGGGCCAATTCTCCCAAGATGCCCTCAGGAGTGGGTGGGGCCAGTTCTGCACAGTCCTCAGATATCAATATGTCTCTGGGTATCAGCTTAGACCAGAGACATCTGGTTGGCCTTTGGTGGTAACAGGCAGGTTCTGCAAGGCCATGGACCCAGATGTGGTCCCAGGTGGCATCACTGGCTACTCACATCACTACTCTCAAGTCTCCAGTTCTGCCTCTCTTCACTGTGTCTTTCCCTACCATTTCTTCACCACTTACTTGCTGCTCTTAGTGGTGCTTGGGTGTCTGAGTGTCTCGGGTCATCTCAGGAGTGGTCTCAGGAGTGTTATGTCCCACTCAAGCTCACCCAGGCTTGAACAGCATTGGACTGCTGGTTATCTCAGGCTAGCTCCCTGTCTGGATGCCATGGCACCAGTCTGGTGGTTGTCTTGGGTTCCCTCCTTGCCTGGCCAGGCAGGGTTCTTCTACTCTTCAGCTTGCTCCCCATCCTGGGAGCCTGTTTGAAACTGCCTGGCGCAGAACTGGTAGTCATCTCAGATTGCTCACATGTTGACAGGTCAGAGCACTGAGCGTAGACATTGCTTTTCCCTTTCTGTCATCTACTGACATGTGATTCACCAGCTATACCTGCAACACCATTTGCATATGTTTAACAATTCCTGCATCTCTAGGCAAGTGCTTTGGGTACCAGAAGGTACTCTGCAGGCTACCAAAGGAGAAACATAAACACCAACCCAGATACAAACCTTTGACAAAGGTGTCCTGACTGTAAGATATGCTAATGTAATGGTGGCACATAGCTTGTGGGAGTAAGGAACCAATGTCTGATTTGATTTAAGGACTACTTCACAAGATGGAACCCATACCTGATACTGCTTGGGTGACTAAGAGCCTGAGACTGGATAGCTCAGAGACCCAAGGTAAACCCAAACAAAACCAAACCAAAGCAAAAACATAATAATAAAATGACTTTCTGCTATACTCACAGATTAGTGTCTTGCTCAGTCATCATCAGGAAAGTTTCCTTCTGTAGTAGATGGGAAAAGATACAGAGAGACCCACAGCCAGGCAATATGCAGAGTAAGAGACCTTGGAACACTCATCCCTAAATGACATGTCTCCATCAAATCCCTCCCCTCAGAGCTCAGGCAACCCTGTGGAAGAGGAGGAGGAAAGAGTATAAGAACCAGAAGGGAAGGAGGAACCAAGAAAACAAGGCCATCTAAATACAACAGGGTCAAAACCCATATGAAGTCACAGAATCTAAAATAGCTAGCATGTATAGGTCCTACACAAGTCTACAGCAGATGGGGACCTAGAGTTGAAAGGAGAAGTGGACACATGCCCCAACCCCCAACCCTGAAGCTATCCTCAAGTGATAACAACTTGCAAATGAAAATTTAGTTTTCTTCAAGGGAGTCTCCCTGGGGAAACAAACTACTTTTTTTGTTTTGTTTTGTTTTGTTTTTTAATTTTTTAATTTTTTGGTACAGGGTTTACCTGTGTAGCCCTGGCTGTCCTAGAATTCACAGAGATACGACTGCCTTTGCCTTTCTAGCACTGGAATTAAAGGTGTGCACCACCATCACTGGTAACAAACTACTCTTAAGAGTAGGCTGTATGCCCAGAAGTAGATGGCCATCAGCAATGATCTCAATGGCATCTTTGGAAGTTCTTGTCTTGTAATGTCAGGACTTTTTCTCTTTAAAAAAAAAATCTAAACATTTTATTTTTAAAATTTTACTTTTATTTTCTCTCTCTCTCTCTCTCTCTCTCTCTCTCTCTCTCTCTCCTCTCTCGTTCCCCCTCACAGGCCCATGGGAATTTTGAGTGTGTAAACTAGTAGATCTTTGCATCTATATCTATTTCTTGGGCTCTTTTTTCCCCCCATTAGTTTTTATTTTATTTTATTGTTATCTTTTAGATGTTTCTTCATTTCTAATATGAAGAAGAAGGGGGGGTTGGATCTGAATGGGAGGAAAGGTAGGAGAAATTGGAAGTGGAGGAGGGGGAAATGTAAACAGTGTATATTGTATGAAAAAATCTATTTTCTATAAAAAGAAGAAAATTCAACTAAAATAATTTGTGTGTGTAATTTGTACCTGGACTAATTGGTAAAAACTAGCTCACATCCTACTGTACTTCAGAGAACCTTTCTCAGACTAATCCTATGCCAGGCGATCCTGATGTATATCACTGCTGAGAATGGCTGATTAAGATACCCAGAATTTCTATAGGTTAGCTGTGCTCAAGATTACACTGGCAGTGTTTGTTTCTCAGTAGTGACTTTGCACTTGTTCACAAGTTGACCAACCAGATTTGACACTTTTCCTCCTGGTTGGAAAGTCACCCCACTGGTTCCAGTTGTAGAAATCCTACCCTGAACTAACAAGGACTAATCTGAATTCTGTGAAAAATCACCTCATGTGGATAGTTGGCTCTCCTCCTGCTGTCCACCTTCAAAGTGCTTCTTGCAGCACTTCCTTCTCTTCCAGTGTCAAGATTAAAGTTGGAAGCTGAGTTTTATCATGATTCTGTTTTTCTTTTCCTTAGAAAACTCCCTTGATCAGATTTACCTTTCATTTTCCTTTTAATATTCATGGCTGGCCCTGATTTGGCACAGTATGTCCATTTATGTTTTCATAAATGGGGCAAGTTCCCATCTTCCCCAGGAAGAGGGGACATGGTGGAATGGCTGCATGCAGTTACATGTGCTCCAGGATTTCAGATGATGCATGTTCCTTGTCACCACAGCCACAGTTACTAAGCATTGTCAAAGTTTGCCACTAGCAACATTTGAGCTGTTTCATGAGAGGAGTGGAAAGAAATGAAAGTCAATTCGCACAGGCATTTTATAGTGTGATAAAGATGTGATAATCTATCTTGAAAGAACTATGGTTGAATTTGTTGACAAAGAAATGGTGCGATTCATAATATTCTCTGTTTGGGAGCTTTGATATTAATAGGAATGGTGGGCTAGAGAAAAGAGACAGGAGGCAGAGAGCCCTGTTAGAAAGACATCTAGATAATCACAAATAGATTATATGGCAGATAGGTAATATAGGCTACCATCACTTAGTATCTTAGGTACATAGCTTACGTGGTATATAGTTATGTTTTACATATAATGAAATCCAGGCTCACAGAAATTAATTGAGTTGTCAAAAGACATCCATGAATATTGGAACTTGTACTCAAGGCCATTTAATGTCAAACTTTTGTAATATAATAACAATAATAACAACAATAATGATATACCTTGGATATGGTTTGTCCCTTCTGGAACACGTATTAAAACTTGATCCTTAAGGCAAATTATTATATATTCTTCACTGATACATATGCCTGGACAGTGACCATTAATTTGGTAATTGATCTGAAGTCTAAAAGAAGAAGCATCTAAAGACTGTGGATGAGAAAGCTTGTGATAGGTGAGTGAGCATAGAGAACTGGGAGTGGATATGAAATGAAAAAGAATTTTAATTATAATTAATGCTCACCAGAAAGTCAGGGTCCAAAATGGAGGAGGCAGGAAATAAGTAGATAGGAATGACTGATCCACTAGCAGTACACAGCCTTGATGTCGGTCAACTTGAACTGGAATGGAAGTCCCATAAGGATGATGGCTACAAATGGGATCATTAGCTGACATTTATTGACTCATTTTTTTTTTTTTCATGAATGTATATGTAAAAGTAGATCAGCCTTCAGTGGCAGTGTAGGTGGTGATGGTCATGAAGAGCCAGATTTCCATTTAAGAAACAAGACTACTGATTACTTGCATGTAGTTAGCTGAGACTCTGTAGCTGTAGTAACTTCTAGGTCGTGATAACTCATGGCATGCTGATGTGTTTTTGGCACAAACAGGAGTTACCTGGGAAGAGAGTTAAGGAATTGTCTGGATCAGATTGGCCTAAGAGCTTATCCGTAGGGAGTTTTTCTTGATTAATGACGTAGAAGAGCCAGTCCACTATAGCTAGTGCCACCTCTGGGAAGGTGGTCCTGGGGTACATAGGAAAACAGACTGATCAAACATGGGGAGCAAGCCAGTAAGCAACACTCCTCCATGGCTTCTGCTTCAGTTTCTGCCTCCAGGTGTTTGTCTTTAGTTTCTGCCTTGACTTCCTTCATGATGGACTGTAAGCTGTAAGATAAATTAAGCACTTCCCCCCTTCAGTTGTTTTTGGTCACAGTGTTTATAACACAGGTGAGAAGCAGAGTAAGGCAAATGGCCATTCTTTTATCAGGCACATGCCACTGAGCCCTGTAAGGACAACAGAGCAGACCCTGTCAGTCCAGTCTTCATCAGGAATCTTTGCTGCAGAGCTAATAGGCAGCATGAGGCTATCTGTAGCTCGATAGCTTTTACTACACAATGTTCCTCCTTTTTCTTGATTTTCAAGTTTCAAAACTATCACAATCTGAAGATTTTTTCTGTTGTTTTGTTTTAGAAAACCTGTAGTGAGTTTTTTTTGTTTTGTTTTGTTTTGTTTTGTTTTTTTGCTGCCTTTCTTCTAGGAATCTTCCCAGAGATCCAGCATTTCCAGAGCCTTTCACTATTGGGACACAGAACTTAATATTTCAAAATATGTAATATGCGAATACTTACATTCCTGATTGCTTGTGTGTTTTCACTAATTTTAATTACACAACACTTTTCATCATAAATCAGAAATGTATTTGGAACTTATGTAAAGCTTTTGCAAACATATTTCAATGTATCACTTAACAAGGGTTTACTAGAGTAGTTCTATAATGAACCCTAGTAAAATGTATCTCCAATCTATTATGTATATAGACTCTGCAGAGAGATATATCAATTCATTAATTTATCCAGTGATTACAGAGAACATTACAGAAACTTTACATGTAACCTCAGAGTGTTTGGACATTTTCATCAAGCTTGGATACATGAATGACTAGCATAATAAGTAAGCATTGGTTTCCTTCTGGTCTGGGTTGCTGCCCTAAGCAAACCTTGGGCACAAACTCTGCATCCAGTCCCACAACACCCAGAGGAAGCCCAACTCCCAGGCTCTCTAATACTCCCAGGATTATATGATCAGGGGTGAGGAGGACACAACATCTGTCCCAACACTGAGAGTAACTGGGACCAGTGGGATCCAGGGACCCAGGAAACCCTCCCAACCAGTGGCACAAATTCCTTGGGTCTGGACTGGTGCCCTGAGCAGACCTTGGGCATGAACTCTGCAGCCAGCCCCACAACACAAAGAGGAAGCTCCACTCCAAGGTGCTCTAACACACCCAGGAGCACAGGAGCACAGGAGCACAGGAGCACAGAATTTCATGAGCTTGGTCACACCAGGATCTCAGGGTCCCAAAGGCAGCTTGACTTCCAGGAGCTCTGACACATCCAGGGTCTCAGGATCACAGGATTCCAGAATCACAGGATCCCAGAGACAGCTGGTCTCTGAAGAGTTCTGACACAACCAGGATCACAGGAAGGACAGGCTCCAGTCAGATATAGCAAGGGAAGTTACAACTAGAGATAACCAGATGGTGGGAGGCAAGTGTAAGAACATAAGCAACAGAAACCAAGGTTACTTGGAATCATCAGAACCCAATTCTCCCACCATAGCAAGTCCTGGACACACCATCACAATGGAAAAGCAAGATTCTGATCTAAAATCACTTCTCATGATAATGATAGAGAAATTTAAGAAGGACATAAATAACTCCCTTAAAGAAATACAGGAGAACACAGGTAAACAGGTAGAAGCCCTTAAAGAGAAAACACAAAAATCCTTTAAAGAATTAAAGGGGAACACAAGCAAAAAGGTGACAGAAATGAACAAAACCATCCAGGATCTCAAAATGGACATAGAAACAATAAAGAAATCACAAAGGAAGACAACCCTGGAGTTAGAAAACCTAGGAAAGAGATCAGGAGTCGAAGATGCAAGCATCACCTACAGAATAAAAGAGATAGAAGAGAGGAGACCTTTGCCTGGGCCACCAGGGCTCCATAGCCAAATAGTGCTGGGAGAAAGTTAGCCTCCCAGGAGTGTGGGCAAGCCTGTCTGCACAGAGGGAACTACCTGGAATACCTAGGATACAAAGACTGAGGAGCAGGCTTCTAGTTTCTTTCAGTGGATGGAGAGCAGATCCTGTGACACAGGGCTCCATACACAAATAGTGCCAGGAGAGAGTTGGTATACCAGAAGTGCTGACACACCTTCAAGCACAGGCAAGACCATCACTTCTTTTCAAACTTCGCTGGACAAAAAGGGACCCTTGAAGAGCCACCAGAACACAGGAAACAAGGGACAGCTGGGGATTAGATCCTTCTTGTTTCTGTCTGCACCCCAGAGCTGACCCTGCACCACAGCTCTCCAAACCCAAATTCCTCTCAGAAAGAACTGGTCTGCAAGGAGTATTGATACCTAGACATGCAGGAAAGACAAGCCACAGTCAAAGAGAGTAAGACCAGCTAACACCAGAGATAACCAGATGGTGAAAGGCAAGGGCAAGAACACAAGGAAAAGAAACCAAGGCTACGTGGCATCATCAGAACCCACCTCTCCCACACAACAAGCCCTGGATACCCCAACACACCAGAAAAGGAAGAATCAGACTTAAAATCTCATCTCAAGAGGATGATAGAAGATTTTAAGAAGGAAATAAACAACTCCCTTGAAATACAAGAGAACACAGGTAAACAACTATAAGCCCTTAAGGAGGAAACACAAAAATCCCTTAAAGAATTACAGGAAAACACAATCAAACAGACAGAGGAAATGAACAAAACCATCCAGGAACTAAAAGCAGAAACTTAAACAATAAAGAAATCACAAAGGGAGACAACCCTGGAGTTAGAAAACCTAGGAAAGAAACCAGGAGTCATAGATGCAAGCATCAACAGCACAATACAAGAGATGGAAGAGAGAATTTCAGGTGTGGAAGATACCATAGAAAATATTGACACAACAGTCAAAGAAAACGCAAAACACAAAAAGCTCCTAACCCAAAACATCCAGGATATCCAGGATACAATGAGAAGACAGAACCTGAGGATAATAGGTGTAGAAGAGAGTGAAGATTCCCAACTTAAAGGACCAGTAAATGTCTTCAACAAAATTATTGAAGAAAACTTCCCTAACCTAAAGAAAGAGATGAGCATAAACATACAAGAAGTCTACAGAACTCCAAGTAGACTAGACCAGAAAAGAAATTCCTCCTCTCACATTATAGTCAAAACACCAAATACACAAAATAAGGAAAAAATATTAAATGCAGTAAGGGAAAAAGGGCAAGTAACATATAAAGGCAGACCTATCAGAATTACACCAGACTTCTCACCAGAGACTATGAAAGCTAGAAGATCCTAGACAGATCTCATACAGACTCTAAGAGAACACAAAGGCTAGCCCAGACTGCTGTACCCAGAAAACCTCTCAATAATCATAGATGGTGAAGCCAAAATATTCTATGACAAATCCAAATTTGCACAGTATGTTTCCACAAACCCAGTCCTAAAAAAAATAATAGATGGAAAACACCAACTCAAGGAGGGAAACTATACCCAAGAAAAAGCAAGAAAGTAACAAACTCAACAAACTATCAACAAACTCAAAGGAAGATAGCCACACAAACGTAAAAACAGCATCGAAAATAACAGGAAGCAACAATCACTATTCTTTAATATCTCTTAACATCACTGGTTTCAATTCCTCAATAAAAAGACATAGACTGACAGACTGGATCCATAAACAGGACCCAGCATTTTGCTGTATCCAGGAAACGCACCTCTGTGTTAAAGACAAACACTGCCTCAGAGTAAAGAGCTGGAAAACAATTTTCCAGGCAAATGGCCCAAAGAAACAGGCTGGAGTAGCCATTCTAATATTGGATAAAATTGACTTTCAACCAAAAGTCATCAAAAAAGATAAGGAAGCACACTTCATACTCATCAAAGGAAAAATCTACCAAGTAGAACTCTCAATTCTGAACATCTATGCCCCGAATGCAAAGGCTCTCACATTAATAAAAGAAACTTTACTAAAGCTCAAAGCAAACATTGCACTCACACAATAATAGTGGGAGACTTCAACAGCCCACTCTCATCAAAGGACAGATCTTGGAAATACAAACTAAACAGAAACACAGTGAAACTAACAGATGTTATGAAACGAATGGGCTTAGCAGATATCTATAGAACATTTCTTCCTAAATCAAAAGTATATACCTTCTTCTCAGCACCTCATGGTACCTTCTCCAAAACTGATCATATAATTGGTCACAAAACAAACCTCAACAGATACAAGAAGATTGAAATAATCCTGTGTCTCCTATCAGATCACTACGGAATAAGGCTGGTCTTCAAAGGCAATAACAACAACAGAAAGCCCCCAAACACATGGAAGCTGAATAATGCTTTACTCAATGATAACTTGGTCAAGGAAGAAATACAGAAAGAAATTAAAGACTTCCTAGAATTTAATGAAAATTAAAATACAACATACCCAAACTTATGGGACACAATGAAAGCAGCATTAAGAGGCAAACTCACAGCTCTGAATGCCTCCAAAAAGAAACCGGAGAGAGCATATACTAGCAGCTTAACAGCACACCTGAAAGTTTTAGAACAAAAAGAAACTAATACGCCCAAGAGAAGTAGAAGGTAGGAAATAATGAAATTAAGGCCTGAAATCAATGAAGTTGAATCTAAAAGAACTATACAAAGAATCAACAAAACCAGAAGCTGGTTCTTTGAGAAAACCAACAAGATAAACATACCCTTAGCCAGTCTAAGCAGAGGGCACAGAGACAGTATGCAAATTAATAAAATTAGAAATGATAAGGGAGATATAACAACAGATTCTGAGGAAATTAAAAAAATCATAAGATCCTACTACAACAGCCTATATGAAACAAAATTGAAAAATATGGAAGAAATGAACAAGTTTCTAGACAGATATCATATACGAAAGTTAAATTAGGATCAGATAAACCATTTAAACAGTCCCATAACCCCTAAAGAAATAGAAGGAGTCATTAAAAGTCTCCCAACCAAAAAGAGCCCAGGACGAGATGTGTTCAGTGCAGAATTCTATCGGACGTTCACAGAAGACCTCACACCAATACTCTTCAATCTATTCCACAAAATAGAAACGGAAGGAACACTACCCAATTCATTCTATGAGGCCACAGTTACACTGATACCAAAACCTCACAAAGACCCAACAATGGAAGAAAACTTCAGACCAATTTCCCTTATGAATATCGATGCAAATATACTCAATAAAATTCTTACAAACCCAATCCAAGAACATATCAAAACAATCATTCACCATGATCAAGTAGGCTTCATCTCAGGGATGCAGAGATAGTTCAATACCCAGAAATCCATCAATTTAATCCACTACATAATCAAAGTCAAAGAAAAAATCACATGGTCATTTCCTTAGATGCTGAAAAAGCATTTGATAAAATTCAACATCCCATCATGATAAAAATCTTGGAAAGATCAGGAATTCAAGGAGCATACCTAAACATATTAAAAACAATATACAGTAAACCAGTGGCCAACATCAAATTAAATGGAGAGAAACTCAATCCCACTAAAATCAGGGAGTGGGCAAGCCTTCCCTCTCTCTCCCTTTATATTCATATTGTACTTGAAGTGCTAGCTAGAGCAATTAGACAACAAAAGGAGGTCAAAGGGATACAAATTTGAAGTGAAGAAATCAAAACATCACTATTTATAGATGACATGATGGTATACTTAAGTGACCTGAAAAACTCTACCAGAATTCTGCTATATCTGATAAACCCCTTCAGCAAAGTGGTCAGATACAAAATTAACTCAAAATCAGTAGTCTTCCTATACTCGAAGGATAAACAGGCTGAGAAAGAAATTAGGGAAATGACACCCTTCACAACTGTCACAAACAATATATAGTATCTTGGTGTGACTCTAACCAAACAAGTGAAAGATCTGTATGACAAGAACTTCAAGTCTCTGAAGAAAGAAATCAAAGAAGACTTCAGAAGATGGAAACATCTCCCATGCTCATGGATTGGCAGAATTAATATAGTTAAAATGGCCATCCTACCGAAAGCAATCTACAGATTCAATGAAATCTCCATCAATATCCCAGCTCAATTTTTCATAGGCTTAGAAAGAGCAATTCTCAAATTCATATGGAACAACAAAAATCCCAGGATAGCAAAAACTATTCTCAAGAATAAAAGGACTTCTCGGGGAGTCAGCCTCCCTGACTTCAAGTTGTATTACAGAGCAGTAGTGATAGAAACTGCATGGTATTAGTACAATGACAGGCAGGTAGATCAATGGAATAGAATTGAAGTCCCAGAAATGAACCCACACACTTATGGTCACTTGATCTTTGACAAATGAGCTAAAACCATCCAGTGGAAAAAAGACAGCATCTTCAACAAATGGTGCTGGTTCAACTGGCAGTCTACATGTAGAAGATTGTGAATTGATCCATTCCTATCTCCCTGTACAAAGCTCAAGTCCAAGTGGATCAAGGACCTCCACATAAAACCAGATACACTGAGTCTAATAGAAGAGAAAGTGGGTAAAAGTCTCGAACACATGGGCACAGGGGAATAGTTCCTGAACAGAACACCAATGGTTTGTGCTCTAAGATCAAGAATTGACAAATGAGACCTCATGAAATTACACAGCTTCTGTAAGGCAAAAGACACTGTAAATAGGACAAAACGGCAATCTACAGTTTGGGAAAAGATCTTTACCAAACCTATGTCTGATAGAGAGCTAATATCCAATACATACAAAAACTCAAGAAGCTAGACTCTAGAGATCCAAATAACCCTATCCAAAAATGGGGAACAGAGCTAAACAGAGAATTCTCAACTGAGGAATCTCAAAGGGCTGAGAAGCACCTAAAGAAATGTTTAACATCCTTAGTCATCAGGGAAATGAAAAATCAAGCCTGAGATTCCACCTCACACTAGTCAGAATGGCTAAGATCAAAAACTCTGGTGACAACAGATGTTGGTGAGGATGTGGAGAAAGAGGAACACTCCTCCACTGCTGGTGGGAATGCAAGCTCATACAACCTCTCTGGAAATAAGTTTTGCGGACCCTCAGATAAATGAACATAATACTACTTTACGACCCAGTTATTCCACTCCTGGGCATAAATATAACCCAGAAGATGCTCCAACATGTAATAAAGACACATGCTCCACTATGTCCATAGCAGCCATATTTATAATAGCCAGATGCTGGAAACAACCCAGATGTCCCTCAACAGAGGAATGGATACAGAAAATGTGGCACATTTACACAATGGAATACTACTCAGGTATTAAAAACAATGACTTCATGAAATTCTTAGGCAAATTGATGGAACTTGAAAATATCATTCTGAGCGAGGTAACACAGTCAGAAAAGAATGAACATGGTATGTACTCACTGATAAGTTGTTATTAGCCCCAAAGTTCAGAATACCCAAGAGTCACTTCACAGCAACAGTAGGGCTGAGTATGAGGTCCCAGATGCAGGAGTTGGAAAAGGGACTGAAGGAGCTGAGGGAGTTTGCCACCCTATGGAGGGAGCAACAGTGTCAACTGGCCTGACCCCTTGATACTCCCGGAGACTGGATCACCAACCAAAGAATTTTACATGGAGGGACCCATAGTGCTGGCAAAGGAGGGCTTTGTTGGCCATCAGTGGGAGGAGAGGCCCTTGGGCCTTAGGGTGTTAGATGCCCCAATATAGGAGAATGTCAAAGAGAGAAGATGAGAGTGGGTAGGTAGGTGGGTTAGGCAGTACCCCCATAGAGGCAGGGGAAGAGGGAGGGAATAGGGAGGTTCCAAAGGGGAGATCTGGAAAGGGGCAAACATTCTAAATGTAAATATCAAAAAATCTTTAAAAGTGAAAAAAGAAAAGAGATAGAAGAGAGAATCTCAGGTGCAGAATACACATTGACACAACAGTCAAAGAAAATGCAAAACAAAATGCTCCTCACCCTTAACATCCAGGAAATCCAGGACACAATGAGAAGAGGAAACCCAAGGATAATAGGTATAGAAGACAGTGAAGCTTCCCAACTTAAAGGGCCAGTAATTACCTTCAACAAAATTATAGAAGAAAACTTCCCTAACCTAAAGAAAGAGATGCTGAAGAACACACAAGAAGCCTACAGAACTCTAAATAGACTGGACCAGAAAAGAAATTCCTCCCATCACATAATAATCAAAACTATAAATGCACTAAACAAAGAAAGAATATGAAAAGCAGTAAAGGAAAATGGTTAACATATAAAGGCAGAACTATCAGAATTACACAGACTTCTCACCAGAGACTATGAAAGCTCAAATATCCTGGGCAGATCTCATACAGATTCTAAGAGAACACAAGTACTTGCCCAGGCTGTTACACCCAGTGAAACTCAATTACCATAGATGGAGAAACCATAATATTCTATGACAAAACCAAATTTACAGAATATATTTCCACAAATCCAGCCCTACAAAGAATAATGGATGGAAAACATCAACATAAGTAGGGAAACTACACCCTAGAAAAAGCAAGAAAATAATCTTTCAACAAACCCAAAAGAAGATAGCCACACAAACATAATACCACATCAAACAACAAAAATAATGGGAATTAGCAATCACTTTTTCTCAATATCTCTTAACATCAATGGACTCAATTCCTCAATAAAAAGCCATAGACTAACAGACTGGATACATAAACAGGACCCAGCATTTTGCTGTATATAGGAAACGCTCTTCAGTAACAAAGACAGATACTACGTCAGAGTAAAAGGGTATAAGAAACAAGCTGGAGTAGCCATTCTAATATCAAATAAAATCAACTTTCAACCAAAAGATATCAAAAAAGATAAGGAAGGACACTTCATACTGGTCAAAGGAAAAATTTACCAAGATAAACACTCAATTTTGAGCATCTATGCTCTAAAAATTGCAGGCAGTATAATAATAATATATGTTTAAAATACACAAATATGTCACAGTTCAGTTAAGTGACTCATTCAGAAGGATAGATAGAACTCAAGGGATTTTTTTCTAAAGCATTCTTTATCAGTGATTAAAATTGAAATGATCATAATTTTATCAAATTTTACCAATGTCCATTGGTACAGTTTTATTTGTTGCTCATACTTTGAATTCTTTTATTTTCTACATCTATGGTTTAACTATTAAAAAACTTAAATGCCCTGGAAAAAAAGTCCCACACTTCATTCTTTACAGAAACAGTTACTACAGAACTAGAAATAAGGTAACTTCAGCAAGTGTTATAGGTATCTGATGAGTCTCAGTGTAATGGCCTTGGGAAATGCAAAGGAATGCTGCTCTTTGCTCAGAATAAAGCTGAAATATCTTCAAGGGAGAAAATTGTAGGTATTTGAATTTTATGTTCATATTAGGGAGTTGAGTCCTGTATATTTTAGAAGATTAGTGTTTATTTTCTCTGAATTTAGTCAGAGTTGTCAATTTATTTCTAGTTGAATGCCACAGTAGTAAGGTTTTCAAAGTCTACTGAAAATAAGTAACATTAAACATGTGATTTATGAGATTATGTGATTTATGAGATTAGTGTGTGTGCTATTTTAACTGAAATCAACTTTCCTTTGTCATTTCAAAGGAGAAAAAATGAATGGCCTATCAAACTATAGGAGTTGATCTGTCAGAAATAATTTCCAATTGCATAATGTTTTTACAAAGTGATTTAACTTATTTTAATCGTATTTATAATGTGAAAGTATAAGATGATGATCATCTTGACTTCTAAAGTTTTAGCCTAGAAAATAGCATTTTAATTATTATAGAAATGTCTACAAGTAATTTCATAATTTATTACTTCTGTATATAATTTTGACATATTTCTCATAATTCACCATTGTATATAATACTGTGATAGATATCCCACAGTACATACATATTTTTGTCAACATAAATTCCTAGAAATAAGTTTACTAGATAAAATTTTATGCACAATTTATACTTTGGTACTTGTTGATAAACTGTTCATTAGAAGTACTGTATTGATTTGTACTGTTATATGGGACATTTATGTAAAATTTTCTAACAATTAAATTTTATTATAAAGTGAACAAAATAAAATAAAATAAAAACAACTATCAGCAATCCAGAAAATGAAAACATGGAAAAGTGAAAAAAAAAAGTATCAAGTAAATATTTGGTGAATGTATATAGGAACAAAATAGTTGATTAGTAACAAATTGGCCAAACAGGATTTCTTCATGTTCAAAATCAGAGTTAAAAATTATTTTAATCAAGTTGTATGAAATTACTGGGATTAGATAATTACGGATAGTTATGGAAAGCTTAGACATTTTCAGTAATCCAACGACTCTTTCACATATATCCGTTCTTAAAAGTAACATTCTTCACCGTTTTATACGTTTACGAGGTATTTTGGTCATCTTCATGCCATATTACGCTCAGCATCATCCTCCCCCTCCTGATCTCTTCTTCCCCTCAGTTTATTAACTGAGGAAAACTAATGAAGCTATAGATTTGTGGCATATAGCCTTTTTATATTCAACTTGATTCTTTATATTCCTGGTTTCTTTATTTTTCATGATGGGGTATTGGATTTTGTCAAAGGCCTTTCCTATACTTCTTGAGGTTATCATGTGATTTCTGTCCTTCCATCCACTTATGTGATGTGTTACATTTATTGCCTTAAGTGTGTTGAACCATCTTTGCATCTTAATAATAAACTGAGCTTGGTCATGTTGAATGATCTTTTTGATGTGTTCTTTTCTTGTGTGAGAATGTGTATATATGTACATTTATGTTCAGGTTAATGTGTTTATAAGTGTGTGTGTGTGTGTGTGTGTGTGTGTGTGTGCGTGTGTGTGTGTGCAGCTTACATGTGTAAGACATAGGACAAACTTGCATGTTGTTCTTTCGATTCCAGAACTTTTGATCTTATTTTGGTTTGATCTTGTGCAGGTAATTCCAGAGGTGAGTTCATAGTATGGTAGCCTCCTCATGTCCCGAAGGCCGCATTTCACAGAATTCCTCCCAACATCATCCAGCTCTGGCATTCTTTCCTCTACTTCTTCCTCAACGTTCCCTGAACCTTGGGTGTGGGGTTGATGTAGGCATTCTACTTAAGGATGAGCATTCAAGCCTCTTATTCTCAGTACTATGACTGGTTATACATCTGTCAATTGACTGCTTTCTACTGCAAAACTAAGCTTCTCTAACAAAGACCAAGAGCAGCTCAGGTTTACAGCTATAAACATAATATTTAGAATGCACTGGGACAGCATAATCATTTAGCAAAATAATAATAGCAGGTTCTACTCTAGGGCCTATGACCACTCAGCTTTTGGCTTGTAGGTCTTACATCACACCAAAAAATGGTTATTCACCCTACACAGCCATGCTGCGATTACACCAGTAGGCACATCTTGCCTGGCAGGCTGATCCTGCAGCATGCAGGGTCCAGTGCTTGCTAAGACCACTGATGGCTTTTTTTCCACAGTACTCTGCAGAGCACGTTTCAGCACCATAAAAGCTAACCATCTTGGAGGAAGTTTCTTGGTCAATTTGACATTGCTTGTTCTATGTCCTGTATCCAATGTGCATCACTTAATTTATTGTTGACCTGTTTATTTATTGTTTGGTACCCTGTTTATTGGTGAGAGTAGGGTGTTGAAGTCACTCAGTATTATGCTAGGAGTTAATCTGTAACTTTATATCTAATGGTATTTGCTTTATGAAATTGGATATACTTGTGCATGTTGTGTGTATGTTTAGAATTATAATATTCTCTAGAAGAATTGTTCTTTTAAGACATATGAGTCTACTTTCCTTATATTTTCTCATTACTTTTGGTTTATGTTGGATGTGATCAGATATTAGAACAATGACAACTGTTTGGTTCCATTTGCTTATGATATCCTTTCCCATATTTTCACCCTTAGGTAGCATCTTTGGACTATTTTTGCTTGGAAACTGCTTTATCATATGCAGATGTGGTTACTAGGGTTTTCTTTTTTCTTTTTCTTTTTTTGCTTCCACTTGCTTCATATGCTGACAAACATCCATTCATTTACTTCCAGTCTATGCATGACTTTACCAGGGTTTATTTCTTATGTAGAAAAAATAGAGCTTACATTTGAATCCAGTCACTAGTTGGTTTATTAAGGGGTATAGAGAGAGCTTGTTGGACCTTTCCTTGAGGATATATATGATTGTTGTGTTTTTTTCTTTCTCCTCTATTCATGTTGCTGGTTTACTAAGTTGTACATGATTTATTCTTTCTTAGTTTTTCTGTGTTCATGTCTTCCTCTCTTGAAATTTATTTCTTCCTGGGCTATCATGATTGAGATGATTTTTTTTCTTTCTCTGGGTCAGGATTCCTTCACATATTTTCTGCAGGGCTGGCTTGGTGGTCATAAGTTCCCGTAGTTTGTGCTTGTCGTGAAGTAGCTTGTTTCTCTGCTAATGGTTGCTGCAGATGTGTACTTGTTTTCATGCTTTGCTGGGTTTAGACTTCCTTCTGGGAGGTCCAGCGTTACTCTGACGGCTTCCGTTTGTAGATTATATAGCCTTTTCCCCGCACATCTTTTCTTGTTATTTCTTTGTTTTGTGGCTTTGACATTTTGACTCTAATGTTGTGGAAAATTCTTCTCTGCTCACGTCTTTTGCGGTTTTAAAGGACTTCTTTACTTGAATGGCAATTTCTTTCCCTAGATTAGGGAACATTTCTCCTATAATTTTATTTAATACATTTCCTCAGAACTTATTATTTTATTTTAGCTATTTCTACCTAGTGAATTCTTAGGCTTGGCCTCTTGATCTTATCCAAGTTACTGAATGTTATGGTAATACTTTGGTATTTCTATATTTGTGTCTGAATGCAGTATTTCCTTGTCTCTGGTCTCTAGTCTTGATATTCTTCCTTTGCTTAGTCATTGGTGATGCCTTTCACCATGTTTTTTATTTGATTGACTGACTCTTATTTCTGACATATGTTTTTTAGGATCTTAATCACTCACTTTGTTACCATGTTGCTTACTTTCTTATGTGCCATCTAAATTGATTTTCTTACTTCATTTGGTTATCTATTTACTCTTTGAAGTTCCTGATTACTTTTAGAAGTAGAGAGTTTTGAATTCTTTGTCACTGTTCGGGTATCCTGGGATTATATAACTGAGTTACAATCTCTCAGAGGAGTTGTGTTATCCTGCTTGTTAATTTTTCTTGTGCTTCTGTGTCATGATTTTCATTTTTGTTGGTTTGGATATCTCTTTAAGTCTTATTTGGGGATCTTAGTGAATAGCCCACTCTTGAGGGTTCACTGAGCTTCTGGCCATCAGATACTTTTCTGTGGCTCTGTATCATGACTTGTCCTTCTCCATGACTGCCTTCCATGGGTTGTGATCACACTGGCATCACATCTGGCAGGTTACCTCAGGCTCCCTGATTTGAGATTGTTCCTTATTATTCAACTCCCAGTATAGCACAGTCATAAACAATAAGTTCCATCTAAGGATAATAACAACCAGCCACAGCCCCCAGAGAACTGGGTAGTGACAAAGTGGATGTCCTTTCCACTTGTGATTCACCACATTGGAGGAGTCACTGTTTCATCAACTGCCAGCTGGATTTGAAGGTTGTGAGAGCTATGGTCCTTTCTTGAGGACAGGATATGGGATACTTTCCCTATTTCTCTCTATTTTGGAATGCAGACTCTTCTTTCCTATCTTAACTTGGCTTATTTATAGCACCATACAGTAGATACTATTTATTCATCATCTTTCTATGGACTTAGATAATATTTAGGTGATACATTGTACTTGGGATTTTAGAATAAGCATTAAAAATGATTTGAGGGTTTGGGGCTTTGGAGATCAGATGAATGCACTCTGCATGTGCATTTTGAGGGTTAAAGACAGGATGTTACAAGATGAATGTCATGTTTCTTTAAGTTCACATGGTGAAATCCTAACATCTGATACATGGGTTAGAAGGAGATGCTTTTGGGGGATGACTAGTCAAAGTGTGAGTGAGTGGCTCTTTTAAGACATCCCTCAGAAGTCCTTTCTCCTCATTGTCTTGAGAGGACACAAGAAGACAGTCATCTGTGGTACAGGAAGTGAGTTTTCCTCAGAGGCAAATCTATCAATATGTTGATCTCAGAATTCATAGGACCCTTTCCGTGAGGAATATTTATGGTTTAAATCACCCAGTCTGTGGTATTTTAGTAGAATAGTCTGCAAAGGTTAAGAAAAAATTAATTTGTAGATTCCAAGGCATCATGTTTTGGTTTTGTTTATCTCTTATAATCATTTTAGTTGACAAACAAAATAAAAACATAAACATACAACAATTCATTCCTAGATATATCCATTTTTAATTTACTTTGTTTTTGAATTAAAGTAAACTTTATTTTTTTACTTCATTAGGTGAATATATATTCTTTTAGATTAGTTTTCCATTAATTTATTTATTCACTTTACATCTCAGTTGAAGCCTCCTTCCTCCCAATCTATCCCCCAAGCCCTTCTTCCTCACCTGGACAAGCCCGAACAATTTGCCCAAAGCAGAGGGTCTAGTTTCTTCCTGATTTATATCCTAGGACTGTTGAATTTATTGTGTTTCTACTCTAATTGATTACAGCAGTACTCCCACTCACTTGTATACTGTCTAGGCTTGTGCTGAATTACTGGGCTCAAGTAATTTTACTCTACCAATCTCTGAAGTAGCTAGGCCCACAGATGTACGTCACTGTGCCTGGTAGCTGTGGCCTTTGAAAAATGACGATGGTTTACTACTAACTAGACGAACTTTTCTATAAAAGGTGGTGCACAGCCTTTGATGCCCATGGTTGGAAAGCTGTGTTTACTGAGATAAGGGCTGATATGGTCCTTTCTGGACACAAGGACATCTGTGGGCTAGGCTGTGCTGCTTCTTGTTGTAATATAAAGTTCATTCTTTTCTCTGAGTTCCAAAATGCAGTGACCCGAGGCCAGAAAGGGTAAAAATGTTTATTTTAGTATTGTCATATAAATAGAACTTATTTTCATTGCTGTTTTGAAGTTTAAAATAGTATGTGTGTTACATTTTATCCATTCTAATTATGAAATATTTAACCACAAAAATCTAGCTTTTTATAATTAACATATTTTAACTACAGAATCATGGAGTTTAGATTGGAGTGGACTCAGCAGCTTATTTAGACAACTGGCTCCTGTCCTTTCATAGGATTCTGGCCTGCTGTGCCTATAGCATCTCTACCATCATTTTCAGGATTCACATTTACATTCTTCAAATTAAATTGTGTGTGTGTGTGTGTGTGTGTGTGTGTGTGAGAGAGAGAGAGAGAGAGAGAGAGAGAGAGAGAGAGAGAGAGAGAATGTATTTTAGGTGTGTGCATCACATGTACATGTATATGTAGATATGAAAGTCCGTGTGTGAGTATGAGGAGGCCAGGGAAGAATGGCTGGTGTCTGCTTTATTCCCTTGAGCAGAGTCTGCCCTGTACCTGGAACTTCATGAGTTTGGCAGCAGAATGGTGTCTGTCACCCTGCAGAGCAGCAGCTGGTGCACAGACCGGGATCTTACCTAGATGCTGAGAGGGTCTGCACTCAGGTCCTTATGCTCTTACCACCTGAGCTACCTCCCCAAGCACATGCCACAGCTTTACTGCACAGGTGTAAGCACGTGCATGTATGTGCTTTAAAAACCAACACACTGATTTAGAGGTTTTGCTCCTTGGCTTTTAATAACATAGAATGCATTTTTAAAAATTAAAAACATTCTGAGCTATGGGAGCAGTAATGGAGGGGATTTTTACAGCAAAATTATTAACCTCCAGAAAGGTTGTGCTCAAGGCATTCAAGTAACTTTTACTATGCTTCATTGAGATGGCATAAGGGAGAGAATACAAGAATAGAAATCAGAATTAGTGGTCTATGTAAGTAAGCAGCTATTATGGATTTTAGTTTCTTGTCAGAAAAACCAAAAAGCTTATATAAGCAGAAAGCACCTTGCAAAGCTAGTTCAAGTGCCTAGTCCTGGGGAACTTATGACATGGTGTGAGAACACCTTCCAGCCTTAGGTTTTAATTTACATACAAAAAATTTCAGCAGCACTTAAAATAGCCTGGAATTTTATGAGAGGTAAAATTTGTCATATTATTCAGGAGATTACAAAACAACCATGGAGCTCTGGTATGCTCCCTGTACACTGCTTCAGGTAGTTGCTGACTTGTTTCATGTAACACACACAATGCTGAGTGGGATACATAGCCCAGGCAACGGGGCTCCAGGCTGTGTCTTCTTCCATGACACAGGTCTGATGTTTTAAAGACAAGAGCAACACAATTTCACTGCAAGGAAGTTCTCCACACCACTAGTGTGGTGTCCACATCAAAGTGCTGGAAGAAATCACTTTGAAGCTGCATGTATGTCTGTGCACCATACATGTGCTTTGTGCACAGATCCAACACCTTGTAACAGAAGTTCTAGATGGGTGAGCAGCCATCACGTGGGTGCTAGGGACCAAACCCAAGTTCTCTGCAAGAGCTTTTAGCTGTGAGTGCTTTTAGCTGTGGAGCCAATTCTCCAGCCCCCCAAATATTTTCTTTAAATCATAAAAATATTATACATTATATTATATATTATATATTATAACAAATATTTTATATTATATAAATATAGTAGTTCTATTATATTTCTAGGTGCTAATTAAGAAAGCTGAAAGGATAATGAAAGCAAAGGTGAAATAAAAATGTCTCTAGGAGCAGGCATTGTGGGAGAAGCTATTCGTCAGTGCTGATACTCAAGCTGCCCCTTGAAGGGGCAAAGGTGATGGGGAGAAAGATGGATTTTTGTAGGTGTCTTAGAGAGAATGATCAGGACTCAGAAGGGATTTTCTCAGCTGACACTGGTGGGTGCAGAGTTATAATGGGCATGGAGTCATCTTCCTGACATTCTCTTTTCTACATTGAGACTTGCATTAATTCTGGCTAGCAACCATCGCCTGCTCCATATTCTCTCCAGTGAGCTCCTTGCTGCATGCTGATGCCTCCTCCAGACTCCTGCTAAAGCCATAGCTCATTGTGCCTCAAGTGGAGCTCTGTGCCTCTGCCCTGACTTGTCTCTCCAAGGCCCTAGTCTTTGTTAGTAGTGAATGAAGGAAGATGGGACCATTAGGTGTCTTCAGCTCTAAAGCAAGCATAAAACTAGGAAGGACAAGGTTTGTCTTTCTTCTTTGTGCTATCTCTTCTCTGAGTTATAAAAATCTCCATAGTAATTTTTTTTGATATTTTGTGAGAAACATCATTATATTCTTGTATGCTGGTGCTACTATTATCTCTAAAAACGTACATAATACATTTTCCTATTAGGTCAATTTTTTATGTGTATGCCATTCTGAGATAAAAATCCTATTTTTTCAAGCTCCACACTAAACATTTCATAATATTACATAGAGCCAACTTATAGAAAATATTGAAAATAGAAGCTTTGTCTAATTGCCTGTTTTTAATGTTTGTGCATATTAATGGGCTACATTTGATACATGGGTAGGATAGATAATGCTAAAGTCAGGATAATTACTCTCTCTCTCTCTGTCTCTCTCTCTCTGTATTGGGATGATTGGATTTCTTTCTTCTGGTTATTTTGGGACATACAGATTCTTGTAAACTGGAACCACCTCTGTGTGCTATACAAAATTAGAACTTATTCTTCCCCTTTACTGCCTGTTGGACTTATATAGTCTTTATTTCTACTTACCTTTCCCATTTTTCTAGTGATCACTATTCTACGTTCTATTTCTAGGAGTGAAATTTGAGTTTGCACACATGTGTAGGAAGCCACATGTCTATTTTTTAATGCCAAGGTTATTTCATTTAATAACAAGTTCCTCCAGTCCCATCTATGTTGTTTCAAAAATAGAATTTCATTTTTTTATGACTGAAATGTATCAACTACTTTTTCTTTATCCATTTATTCATTGATGGGCACACTGATCTTTTTCTTAAAACATTTGGCTACTAAAGCACTTCTAGGCATAATTATTTCTTGTTTTAAGTAAGTGAAGGAAATCAGTGTAAGATTTTGTATGTAATTGGTGTCCAGTAGATCGGGAGACAGCGCTTCCACTCATAGTGGTGAGAAGGTCTTTCAGTGCCCATTCACTAAACAGCACAAACCCATCTTCCTTATGACTCTGTGCTAAAATCTTTCACAAGCTGCCACAGTAGGAATCCCAAGTGGCTTTGGGTAGAAATGGCATTTCTCCCTTCATGCTAAAGCATGTCTGCTGGAATCCATGCTAAATGTTGGGCATGCCAATTTTAGAAGTTTTATTCTTTTAAAATCAAATTAAGGGTATAAATTAATTTTAGCACTCAAAAGCAAGGTTAAAATTTAATCACACTCAAACATAAAAATTAAATGGCACGCCTAGTTACATAGCAAACGAGTCATTAAACTTTAATTTAAAAGTAGATAAAAAGCTGTTGCTTGTGTAAGACCTTCTATGGCAATTTACCTAGCTTTTGATTTCTCAGTAGGAAGCTGTCTTTTATCACTTAGTTATAACAAACAGAAGATCCTGTCTCCAATAGAGTCTCTCCAAACAGCTCTGTAATTGTTTCCAGTTTACATTCTTTAAAAGGTACTCAAGAATAATGAGAATCATTTTTCTAATTTTTAAAATTATTTTTGGTGATTATGCTAAGTGAAGAATATTTAACGAGCAAGAAAGTCCTGGAATAGAAGCAACCGGGGCAGAAATAACATTTTTACAACTGAGAGATCTTTTTCAATCACCACCTCCATCCAGTTGACCTGAAAATCTTAGGATTGCTTAGTAATTAGGTCATGGAAGACTGACTGGATGGTTTGCAACTAGATCCAGGTGGTGGGGCAGTTTTGAGGACGCGTGTTCAAACCAACAGGACTCAGCGGTGTTTGAAGGACTGAGCTCTCTTGTTTCCTTATTAACCTTTATGGAATGCAAGAGTTTTGACTTTACAGCTACTCAAAGATTCCAAAACAACTTAAATTTGTTTTTATTGCAAAACATACATCTGTTTATTGTAACATATCTAGATGGCTAATATATTTAACAACTATGAAGCTCTGATGATATTACAAGTTAGTATTTAGTTTATACCTATGGTCTCTTATTTGTTCACATACCTATTTTCCAAAATGATAATTTAAAATCGCATGCTTTAAACTTGATTTTCAAAATGCAGTATTATATTCTGGAGATCTTTTATGATAATTAAAAATTCTATATTTAAGTGATTAGTTTTAATGTGTCACAGATTTAAAAATATTACTTTATTAGACACTTATGATTTTATAATTCTTTAAAAAATAAACCTTACTTTGATGAATATTAATGTTGCCATGTGCTTGAAGATACAGTCATGCTTGTTTCCCTGAGGATAAATTCCAAGAAATGGACTGTTGGAGTCAGAGAGATTGTACTTTTTAGATGCTTTTGATTTACACAGCCAAATTGCTCTCCAGAAATATTATAACCTTCATTTTCCCTAAGTAATACCATATGAGAAGCATTGCTTTTGTGTAGTGTTGATGGGATCTTGTTTAGTGGGAAACATCACCAGAAAGATTTTACAGGAAGGAAGGAAAAAGACAAACAGCACAGTAAAGACCGAAAAGGTTATTTTTAGGATAAACCTAGCATCTTCTCTTGACTTCTAAAATTAAGTTGTTTGTCAGGAGTCTGTTGTAGTAGTCATCTGGCTATGTTCAGTAGAAGGTGGATTTCCTCTGACTTCCCTCATCCCGGGGGTTAGACTTACTCTTTCCTCTAGATTTGTGGTGTTGAGGAGTCAAAGCTTCAGTGACTTTATTCATTCCACTTTCTCTTGAAAAACGGAGGCTCACAAGAACAAGTATCCGAATTAGTGTTTTTCTTACAAGAATGATCTAGCTGAGGCAGTGAGTAGATGTTTTGACTTGTGAGAGACTCTTGCTTGAGTTAGCTAACACTGGGAAAAGTGAAGTGAAATTCACTGTTTGTGAATTTGATGTAGCTTTGAGTTTATAAAGATGAAGTGAGTCATAAAATGGGTGTGGTCACCATACCTTACTCCTGAACTGGACAAAAGGTCCCAGCAAACCAGCTGCTCAATAAGAACAAGGATCACTCAACTTCCTGAGACTATGCTGAGGTCCAGGCCCCAAGCAGACACACTACAGACAGACAGCAGGCTCAGTGAGGCAGGCTGACAGTCAATCATTAAGTGAGGCAGGCTGACAGGCAGCCATTGAGTGAGGCAGGCTGACAGATAGCCATTGAGTGAGGCAGGCTGACAGACAGCCATTGAGTGAGACAGGCTGACAGATGGACAGCTATTGAGTGAAGCAGGCGAGGGATCTCCTTGGTGCTTCAACCTCTGTGGGGCTGGGACTGTTTGGAAATTGCTTTTGTGCTTTTCAGTTCTCCCATATGTGTTTAGAGCCACTTTCCTTTAAGTTGTGAACAGAGGCATAGGGAATGTGATTTTACAAGAGGACTCAGTGGGAATTTGGGAGGAAAAACTGAGAGATGCAGAAAGTGTGATTTATTGCTTAAAGGTCCCCATGTCTTGTTTTGTTTATGAATAAGCTTGCCAACTAAAAGGTTCATGGAATTTAAAAATCCATAAAATGATTCTTCCCAGTTCATCATCTTATCACTTGACTTTTTCTCATGAGTATTTTTGTTCTTTAGAATCATGCATCATATGAAAGAAAATCACTTATGCCCTATGTGCAAATACATGAAGGCGAATTTTTTCTAAAACGAATTAAGAATAAAACTATTAAAAAACGTATGACCATAGACAGGCACAGTGACACAATCTGATCTCTCAGGAGGCTGAAGTATTACAATTGAAAGCTTGAGGCTAGCCTGGACTACATTTATACACACAAAAATGAAAGGTTTGCTATCAAGTCCTTGCCTAAATATTAGAACAGTCCTGTGGACTGAGAAAAACAACTCCAAGTTAAGGCTGAAGGCATGGTGTTGAAGAGACATCTTGTTAAGTTGACCAGGTCAGTCAGGGGATAAGTAATAATAGATTTATTCACGTTACTTTTCCAATCCCAGCAAGTCAAGCTGATTGCAGAGCTGTTATAAATGATCTATCTATATCTGTCTATGTATCATCTATCTATCTATCTATTTGTAACAAGTAAATTTCTTAGTGATATAATTGCAGATTTGAAACAATGCACTTCTTATTGCAGAAGAATTAGAATATTGTGAATAATAAATCTTTGTTTCTGGAACAAAACTGATCCAGAAATACATCTAAAGTCCTTAAGGAAGCATTGATAAATTGTGGTCTGAACACCCACCTCATAGGTCACCCTGTCACCATATTCATTCTCTTTAGATTGTGACAGAGATAGGACTCAACTTTTAATTCTTGATGCACATGCTAAACACACATAGTTGAAATAGAAAAGGTTATACAGAGCATCTCAGTATTTCCAGAGAGTTTGCACCAACTTTGTCTTTATCTGAGCAGATGTTAAGTTGTGAATATAAGTATGTTAGCATTCTCCAGAGAAATGAAATGATCACATCTCTCCTTCCTCCTTCCCACTTTTAGGGTGAGGAGAGAGAAATGTATGATATGGAATTGGCCATAGAATCTGAGAAGTCCCAAGACATGCAGTGGGTAGACTGGAGAACCTGGGGTGTTTAGCTTCCATTGGAATAAAGACCTGTGAGCCAGGAGAAGTGGTCTGCCTGGCGGGGTCCTTATGACACAAGTGAGAAAGTATGCGGAGGTCCAGAGTGATGCTTGGCCTGCAGAGGGGAGTTCAGAAATGATTTTCTTTTGTTTCCCCTGGGCCAGGGGAGCATTCTAAGGCTCTGAAATGGTACATTTTATATACTCTACCTTTTGTTTGGCCCTGACAAATGACAAAAACCAGAGTTTGCTTTGTAAGTGGTTCAGATAGGAGCTGGAGGAGCTTAAAGCCCCCACAGAAAAGTGAGACAATTGTAAATATAGTTCTGGCAACCTAGAGGATTGGGCATTTGGGTAACTATTTAGAATGTAGCTTTGGCCAAAAACAAATCCTGTAAGCTCCTGGGGATTCATGTGGTTATATTAGTCACTTTGGTGGCTGTGGAAATAAAACATTCTCTCAGAATCTCTCAGTTTTAATATTCTCTCATGTTCTGCTCTTCATATTTTCTCCTGGGAAATCTGGGCTAATCCACACACGCTAAAGACACATAGACACAAATACATAGAAGCCAAATATATTTTTGGAATTATACGCATATATAAATAAACATAAAATATGTACTAAATACATAAACCAAATTATTATAGTTAGGGTTTTTATTGCTGTGATAAAACACTATGACCTTAAGCAACTTGGAGAAGCAATGCTTTATTTCTTCTTACTGTTTGTTCTCCATCATCCACGGATGCTAGGGCAGGAAGCTAGAGGCAGGAATGGATGCAGAAACCATGAATGAGTGCTGCTTACTAGATTGCTCCTGGTGCTTGTTCAATCTGCTTTTTTATAGCACCTAGAACCACCATCCCTGGGGTGGCACCAGAGTGAGCTGGACCCTCTCGAAAGCAATCCTCAATCAATATACCACAGGCTTGTCTATAGTCTAATCTAGTGAGACCATTTTTTCAATTGAGGTTCCCTCATTTAAAATGCCTCTAGTTTGTATCAAGTTGATGCATGACTATGGGTGGGTTAGACAGATAGGTTGGGTTGAAAGAGATGTAACAGAAGAGGACACCACAAGCAAACTGAACTTTCCTATGCTGAGCTGAGGAAGCCAGAAACCAACCCAGGGGCAAATGTCCAATAGGGAATTTGAATGATAAATGATCCCTCTCCTTTTGGTTCTTAACTAAAGATAGGATGGGTTGTGATGAAAACTTTAATGGGTACAGAACTGGCCATAGGATCCTGACACGAGGCTGGATGTATTGTTTGTGCGTATGATTCCTAGCAGGCTCCCAGGTTGCCTACGTTGCTTGCCTGAAGACCATCATTAAAGCTGAGAGAGGTGAAGGAGATCAATGAATCCAAACAAGAATCCCGGGGAACTGCCCTCAGAGTGCTGGTCTTCTTGGTGGTAGACTGGTGGAAAGGATGGGGACAGAGGCAGGAGGGACACATCTGAGAAAAACCTAATTTGGAAAAACTTGTTGAACTACCATGGTGGGAACCACATAGCCAGTGACTCACAATGATTGTGCTTGTCCTAAAATAGCATGATGAAGATTATGAGTGGTACTTCCTCAGTGACAAGCTGCTACTAATCCCATGTGCCAGAAGAGCCAGGAAGTTAAGCCTTTGATCTGTACTTTGTGAATGGAGACCTTCTCATCCTTTGAACTCCCAAGTCTTCCCACGACCCTGCATGCTCCCATGGCTCTCCTCAATTCATCTCTCCTCTTCACATACTAAAAAGAATCCTTGACTCTTTGCATTTTGCATGTTATTCATCTCTATTACAGATGTTTGGGAATGGCTGGCCCACCCTCGTTCTAGAGCAAATGTACCAGTGCTGTGAATTCTTTCAGGGATGTAGCCTCACTGGTTACTTAATCTCCTCCTGTTTCTAAAACCTATCCCTACAGAAAGGCTCTTTTTCCTCCTTGTTGCTATCTGTGTCTCTCACTTTACTGTCAGACATAATCTCTTGACCATGTTGGTGACTGTCCCTCTACACTTCACCATTGTGCTTTGCCTCCTGTTCATTTACCAACACTCTATACCTTGGTTTTTAATCCTCTTCTCGAAGTGATTTTTCTGAATTGAAACTTGTCAAGTAGTGAAGGAGCAAGTCAATGAATGGGGGCATTTGTGTACATTGTTTATGTACTCTGAGGGTCAATTTTCACGTTATTATTCCTACTTAATAAGAGGTTCCTTTTCAGGCTTTTGAATTTTCACATTTTCTTTAATATTTGTTTTTTTTTTCTGCATAGAAAAATAGAAAGTGAGGATTATGCCTGTTCTCAGATATAATGTTCTTGATGGCATGGTGCTGTAGTTTTTCAATAGATAGTGATGTGGAGAGCCAGGGTGATGGGTCAGACTTTATGTTCTGAACTCAATCGTCCTGAATTCAGATCATGTATGAGTGATCTTTGGTAGTTCCTCAACCTCATTTCTGCATCTCAGATGAGACCACAACAGCATCTGTTTTATACCAATTTTAGTATCTAATATATAATATGTGTAAAGTACTTAACCCAGAGTCTGGTAAATTATAAGTACTCAATTAGTGCTACTTATTAATAAATAAATTTTTTCTTACTACTCAGTGTGGTTCTGAAATACTTCCCAGACTAGCACTTACTTTCTCTTTGTTATTCTAGGATTCCAGGGTTTTCCAGCCTTAAAACATTTTTTTGTTGTTTGTACTAAGTAGCTTTAATTCACCTTTTAAAAAGGAATAAAAAATATTCTATCCAGATGTGGTGATGGTACATGCCATTACTCTGAACACTTGAGAAGCAGATGCATGTGGAATTTTATGATTTGGAGGCCGGCCTGGTCTATGCGTCGAGTTTCAGACTAGTCATTACTATGTGTTAAGACCTTGTCTCAACAACAACAATAACAACAACAACAACAACAACAACAACAACAACAACATCAGCAACAAGACCCTGAACACCTTTGTTCACATAGCTTCTAACGCAGTCATTCAATAACCTCCTGCTGAGTGGCTTCTCTTTGTCCAGCTTACTCTTGTAACAGCCTCTATCTGTCCTGCTCACTCTTTTAAAATTACATAATATTTTATTGGTTATTTGGAAATTTCACATCATGAACCCTGATTACACTCACTTCCCAATCCTCCCAGGTCTGTCCTACCTTGCTTTTGAACTGTTACCCCCCACCCTTGAGAAGAAGGAAGAGGAGGAGAAGAAAAGGAAGAGGAGGAGGAGGAGGAGGAGGAGGAGGAGGAGGA
>JADRCH010000030.1:4599588-4644928 GCA_019843965.1 Rhynchomys soricoides
GACAATGATTAATTTGTGTTGTTCACTTACTCACTGGAGCATGGTTAACTCTCAGTGGCCAGCTGCTTTACAAAAATACTGAGTCCTTCCCCATCTCCACCTCCGCCTCCACCGGAAGCTATCAATTGTGGAGAACTACACATCGCATTCTCATCGCAATTTTAAGAGTTCTCTTTGAGTCTTTCTGTCTTAGCTGTTACTATTTTGGGGGATTGGGTTGTGGGGTGGGGTGAGGTGGGGATAGAGATTGTCACAGAAGTTTTCTATATCTCTCTCAACTATGAGTCTGAAGTCATAGTTACCATTGCAAAAGTAGCTTCCTTGTCCTTTACAGTCAGTGGGAGCATGGAGCAGGAACTTTCACAGAGCTTCTGGTGACAGCATGGACCCTAGACATGCACGTGATCTCTGGAGTCAGCATGTGCTATGAACCTCAATATGATCTCGAGTGACAGTACAGACCACAGACCTCAACAAGGCCCTCTCCTGCAGCATGGGCCAGACACCATCCTAGCTCCCAGTGGCAGCACAGGCCAAGGACATCAACATGGCCCTTGGTGGCAGGATGACCCATGGACATCAACATTGCTTCAGGTTGTGGCACATCTGCCTGGGCATAATATATATGTGTATGATATATATAATTCATATATGATTTATATATTCATATATGATATATATGATATAAATTAATATATATAAATAATATGAAATTTTGCCCAAACAGTTTTACATGCAAATATTCATTACAATGAGTTGTTGGTCTGGTTCACGGTTTCTGGTTTGAAACATCATAAACACTGGACCATTGCTGTTGGCCATAGTCAAGGTGATGTTGTGGTTACTCAGAGCAGCCAGGGGCAGGTTCTATGCCAGCTCCTGGCTGCTACACACATCTCTGCCCTTGATGTCTGCCTTCCCGAGGCTCTTTGACCTTGTAACCTGCAGGCAGCAAGCTGCCTTGCATTGTCCATCTCCGTACAGAGCAAGCAGTATGAGCTGCAGGTTCTGGCTGACCCCTATTCAGTAATGACCTGTTTCTGCAGTAGTTCCAGGCAGCCGCACATCTTCCTGTCCTTGGTGCTGGCTGTCCCATGGCCCATCTGATATAACCTTTGTGCATGCAGCCTGATGGCAGCGAAGGGAATAGACTTGTTCTGCATTGGGCATCATTGTGTTTTGCTGTTTCTTCTAATTTTATGATTCCATTTTTTTAAAAAGCATCTTCCCATAAAACTGCCTTTTTTTTCTTGGTTGTTCTGGAGCGATTGTGGGCTCCACAGACTCCTTTTCTGCCATCACATCACCCTTCAAGCCTCCATGGGTCTCTAGACTCCTTAGAGCTCAGTGACATGCTTTGGCAGCTGCCACTATCCCTTGTTTTCTCCTTTCCTGCTCACTCTCTCTGTCCTTTGCAGTCTTGTGGAAGAGCCAGGTACATCTCCCCAGCACGTTTTTGAAACCATTTCCAGGAAGGATAGGTGGTTGAAAAGGACTAGGTCTGGGGACCCGAGGCCCCTGATTCACATTCAGGATTCTTCACCACCTTGTCAGAGAACCTTGTTGAGATAACTAAAATAGGGGAATATTCACCACTAATATAAAAGTGCACGTAAACAACACTTTGAGTTATAGTGGGAAAAATGTGTATATGAAGCAGTGCGTGAACACGAAACCACAGCCACCTGTTTTGATATGGATCCCTTCAGCCTTTCAGACTTTGGTTCTTGCAATGAAATAAGTTTGGTTGGGGTGGTGTTCATGTAAATGTGGCTGCAGCTAGCTTCCTGTACTCAATCTGGTCTGTTTTTCTCATACTGTTACTGTCCCTGCTTCTCTAAAACTTTTGTTACTTTGCATTTCAGAGTTTCAAAAATAAAAAATAAAACCAACATCTTTCTTTCTTTTAAATTCTACATTTAAAGAAAAAAAAAAAACCAAAACACCCAAACAAGTAGTCTTCTTACAGACACACCATGAATAAAAGAATAAAATATAGCTAGAAACCTTGCTCTTTAAAACAAAACCATTCCCCTAATTTTCTTCTTGGAGTAGTTCTTTATAATTAGAGGAAAATTTGACATGAAGTATAGGGCTGTCCAGTTGTTGATGCAAGGACATTTTTAGTGAATGCATCAGCTACAAGAGGAACATACTGGCTGATGAGTTTCCACCTGGGTATCTAAGCCAACTCTAATTGCACTGCCACCAAAGCCAGGCTTGTAGTCAATTCAGAGTAGGATGGTGCATGAATGCCATTCTTTGTATTATGTGCAATCAACGGAATGAGCAGAATCTGAAATCCACTTAGCACATTCAGTCTAACCAGGAGGAAGCAGATTCTGCCAGCACTGACTAAGATTTATCCCTGATGAGTTTCCAGTCTGCTAAAGTGGAAGCTGGTAATTAGACATCAATTTAGATTCTACGCTTTCTCCAGTGGAAAGTGAGTCGGGGGGCAGGTGGGTGTATGCTGCGTGTCTACAGCTTGATGGCATTAGGATTCATGCCTGTGTGTTTCATCTTTTGATGAAAGAATAATGTCATGAACTTTACATGGGTCATGGTTTTCTTTTAAGCTTGTAATTTACCAAAATAGAGACTGTTCTGCAAAGATCACTAAATGGAATTTTTTCCCCTGGTTTAGTCACATATTCCTAATGTCTTGTTTTCAGGAAACCTTGCCCTTTCCCGAGCTAGGCATGACCTCTCAGACATTTTTAGTTGTGCATATCTGTTTTGGCACATGTCACGTCTGATTTTGGCTTATAGATGCTGTGGCGGTTTGAATAAGAAAGGTCCTGTACCAACCAGCTCAGGTTTTAAACACTTGCTCTCCACGTCAGTTGTTGTTGTGTTTGTGAGGGTCATGGGAGGTCAAGCCTTGCCGGGAGAAGTCTGCCACTCTGGGTGGACTTTGAGATTTTGTAGCCTTGCCTTACTTCACTCTTTCTGCTTCATGTTCCTGATAAAGATATGACCTCTCGGCTTCCTGCTCCTGTTACCATGCCAGCCACCTATTGCACGATTCCCCTCTAAGATGGGCCCTTACACATATGGAACTACAAGCAAAAATATTTTCTTTCTTCTATTTA
This sequence comes from Rhynchomys soricoides, assembly GCA_019843965.1. NCBI lineage: Eukaryota > Metazoa > Chordata > Mammalia > Rodentia > Muridae > Rhynchomys > Rhynchomys soricoides. The sequence continues at coordinate 4,602,684 of JADRCH010000030.1, forward strand.
TTGCTTTTTGTTATGATGTTTGGTAGTGAGGATTTTGGTTTCTTAAAAAACCCAGTTGTGTTCTGTGAATGGTTTTATTTTAATCCCAGGTGTGGGATAAGAGGCTGCTTCTCAGCTGGTGATTATGATTTGCCGCATACACTAGTAGGGTCATGATTTTTGCCAGCTGCAGATAGTTTAATTCTGGAGATTCTCGAGAGCCCTGAGAGAGCCTGTGGAGGCTGCTGCTGCCCCTGCCGCTCCTGCTTGCTGTTAGTTGGAAATAGCCTGATGTTGAAGATTGTACTGGCCCCAAGAAACATGACATACCCAGTCAGCAGGAGGTAATCTAAAGAGACCTACACCCTTTCTCCTCTAACCTTCTTTCTCTCCTATCTAGTGTTGAGGGATTGGAAGGGATTAAGGCGATATAGGGTTGGAAGGATGGTAGATATAAGAACACAATAAAGTCGCATAAAAAAACATACCAATAAGTGGCATCCAAATGTACAGCCAGGAAAAATAATGGGAAACTTGGTTTCTGATGCTGTAGAGGAGGTAGTAGGGTATGAAGGAAGGAATATACTGTTTCAGGATGTCAGCAAATGGTTTATAATGGCTGTCACCACTGGTTTCTCTGCGGCTATGCTTCCAGAAGGGATTTTCTGCTTCTGCTCCTGCTTCTGGTTCCTCCTCCTCCTCCTCCTCCTCCTCCTCCTCCTCCTCCTCCTCCTCCCCCTCCCCCTCCCCCTCTTTTTCTCAAAAAAGCTTGGGAGAATGGTTGAGCAATTGGAAAGTTTCTGAGTGGAAATGGAGGGATCTAAGATGTAACTAGAGAGGTTATAGGTAGAGCTCAAAGTACATGGAAAGTTGAGTAGTACCAGAAAAGATTGAAATAAAGGGTTCCGATGCAGTGACTGAGAGCAGGAGATTCCCCCTCAGGATGAAAGTGCAAAGCAGACTTGGCTAGAATGCAGATCACCACCTGGCCCGTGCCACACACTTTGAGTTTTAAGGCCCCCAAACCCCTGGGCAGGACTGGGAGCTGGGAGCCAGGAGGAAAAGAAGCCTGGGCAGAGCAATAGGGTTAAAGAGAAACAGTCTGTCTGAGAGAAAGGGTTAATCTTGAACAAATTGCTCTGCCAGAGGGGCAGCTGGGATTATGAAATTGCCACCATTAGCTTTTCCAGTACTTGCACAAGGTCTTTCATATTAAAATGTCCAGTTCTTCAATTGCAGTAAATTTGGTCATTTTAAAAGACATTTTGATTAAGCTGCTAAAAGTCTCAGAGGTCAAAATCTCCATTGTGGTAACTGTGAGGGACATGATACTTTCCTAGCCATATCCCCAAGTGGCCGGGGAATAACTCTGAGGATGCCATAAAAGCTAACAAGCCATTTCTGGCAGCAGTGGGTTCTTGGTAAGAATGCCCTCCCAGGGTTTGCAGACGCTGTGGTAAAGGTTTCATTGGACAGGTGAGTGCAGGTTCAGGAGGGACATGCAAAGTAATCTCTTGTAGCCAGAAAGCAGCTTTGGAGCCCTAGTTCAAAGTACAAGTTATTTCAGACAAGAGCATCTGAGAGTTACTTTGTTATAAAGGGGGGGCATATAGGATGATAGGATAAAAGATAGATTATCGTATTTACTAGAAAGCAACATGTCTCAATTATTTTACAGTGATATTGATTATTGTATATTAATAGAAACTTAAGGTTATTTTATTCAACTCTTGGTTATTGGACATTTGCAACTCATGTAAAAATGTAAAGTTCTAGTCTATTTCAAACTGTTTAGGATAATTAGAAATGCAAGTTAGTAGTTAGTCATCTATAATTTTACTTGTAGTCTGTAGGCCAGTCCTTTAAAATCCCTGCTTCACAGATAAGTCCATCAGATATTTTGGGTCTGTCAGCTGAAGAATGAATACTGCAACAACACAGAGGAAACTTGGGTGACTGACCAGGTAACCAGCAGTCTCTGTCATTTCTATAGTTTAGTTATACTCTTACAATATCTTTATTAAAGAGTAAAGACATTAAAAAACTTAAATTGTTTAGTATCTAAGAAAATGCTTTAGGATGTAAAAAAGATCTTTTAGAGGTCATAAATGGAAGAAGATATGATAAGAAAGTGATTTAAGTACAAAACTTTGGACTCACCAGATAGGATAGATAGTGGAGTGCTTTCTCCAAGGTTGCCAAATACATATGGACTGGACATTGTGAATATAATTCTTACTTGATAGTTCTCATAATTGTTCTTATTGTATATAGTTTATTAATGTTGTAGAAAAAAGCCAGTTTGGGGACTAAAAGGGGGAAATATAGTGAGAATATTGGTTCTTAAAAAACCCAGTTATGTTTTTGTTTTAATCCCAGGTGTGGGATAAGAGGCTACTTCACAGTGGGTGATTATGATTTGCCTCATGCGCTAGCAGTGGTGTGATTTTTGTCAGCTGCAGACAGCTTACATCTGGGGACTCTGAAGAGGGTACAAATGAGAGAGCTGTGAGAGGGCTGTGGAGGCTGCTGATTCCCCTGCTGCTCTTGAGAGGGCTGTGGAGGCTGCTGATTCCCCTGCTGCTCCTGAGAGGGCTGTGGAGGCTGCGGATTCCCTTGCTCCTCCTGGTTGCTGTTGTGCTATTGATGAGAAGACTAAATGGGAGATATCCTGACATTAGAGATTAGACTGGCCCCAAGAAATAAGATGTCCCTAATCATCAGGAAGTAGTCTACAGAGACCTATGGCCTCTGTCCCTCTAACCTTCTCTCTCCTACTTGGTGTTGGGGGTTGGAAGGAATTAGGGTGGAATAAGGGTTATAAGAGTGGTAGATATAAGAACCTAATAAAGTTGCTTTAAAAGTTCACCAACAATGTTTTATCACAGCAACATAAAATAATTAATACAGAACCTTATGTGCATTTTTGGCTTTCCAGTAGATTTAAAACAGTCTCAACAAAAGGTGTTTAATATATTGTGTTTCTGGTATCTTAAGTAGATTAAAATCAATATATATGTCAAACAAGAATAACAAAACACAATGTAAAACACAATTAAAACACTGAAGGTATTAAGAATGATCAGAAAAGCCCAGCAAAAAAAAATGCTCTTGACTTGGGTGACAGCCCAAACTCTGCTATCTTCTGACTATGAAGGTAAGTAGGTGTTGGTGTGTCCTTCCAACATTTATGACCTTCTCTAAGCCTAAACTCTTTCCTTTTGCTTTCTGATTTTCTTTCATTTTAATTGACATATAAGTTGCTCCTATGACTTCACTTGTAAAATTAAAATCATTTATATCTAACTCATAGAATTGACACAAAGTCTTAAGGTAGGAAATACATGTCTAGCAGTTTTGTGAACCACAGTGTTATATGAATGTGAACTAAGCCACACATGAAGGGAAACCTGTATCCTTTTCTGATTTCTAGGGTTAACTGAGTTTGAAGCCCTCATGAGATGTCTATACCTAAGCATCTGGAAGACACACTGCCTCACAGTAGGTATTTAATTGATGAGCTTAATCATTGGTATCTTCTTCAAAAGCATTATCTCAGAGATCTAGATAATTGTGTTCCCACAGGACACATGAAGAAGAAATGGATAGCTAGCTATATAGCTATCAGATGGTTTTTATTCAGATTATGATTTTACAGAACACCAGACCAGTTCCTTAAGAGAGGTGCTGATTGCAAATGCTATGTGCGGTTCTACCCAGACGGCTTAGGAGGAACCTTTTCTTGAATTGTTCAGCAGAAGCAGTGCTCAGAAATTATCCTTGAACAGATCTAAGGGATACACTGAAGAAAAAGTACCTTAAGGTGGTTAAAGTAAGCAGATGCTCAATGCAATTTCCATTAAAAATAGCTTCTATCTGCAATTTCAGAAGTTGCTACAATCTATCACTTATTTAATTAATTTATTAAAAATATTTATTGAATGTCTATTATGTTACAAATATTGTTTAGATATAGGTATTCAAGAATGGGCAAGAATAATAAAAATTTCTGTTACTATGGATAAAATACCCCAAAGAGTTATTGGGGGATGTAGCTACTGGAATCTAGTGGAAGGGATAAAGCAGTATTGGACTTTAGCTGTCATCCTGGAGACCATGAGTGGGACATGTGGATAGAAGCATCCTCAGAGGGATGTACAGGTATTTCCTCTCAAATAAAACATTCACTCCTAAAGGGAGGAGGAAGGCTCAGACTCAAGAAGTAAATGAAAACATAACAGGCTGAGAAAAGAAAACACAACCCAGGAATAACGTAAAGTGAGATTCACAAGGCTTATATAAGCAGTAAACATTTTCAGGGGAGAAGAGAGTTTCCTTTCACCCGGAATGCTGCCAGTTGGGCAGGGAGCTCCAATGACATAGATTTTGTGAGCTGCCATACATGCTGGGGTGGCTTTTCAGTGATGCAGCTGCTTTTGAGCTATTAAGGCTCCCAAAGGCAACCCTTGCTCTAGCTCCTGTAACTAACCCCAATAAATAAACTCTCAGGTTAGTTAAGATACTTTAGTGGAGTTGTTTATTTGTTCTGTTATAAGTGCTCTGTCTGGAATCAAGACATGTTTGTCCCAGGGGAAAAGTCATATAACAGAGGGATTATAGCATGGTCTCTCCAGTGTCCCAAACACACCATCCTGAGACCCAAGTGGAAGAATGGAGGTCATTGATTTAACAAATATATTATTTTCTTATAAGAAAATTTATAGTTCTATTCCCATGTCAACTTACCTTGACTAATTAACACATGACTGCTGGCCACTCTTCATTATTACTCTCTAGCTGATATGACTGTTTTGTATGGAAAATATCCATATAAAAATAATCATGCTTTAATAAGGACTAAGGAAGAGAATTGAAAAGTTGGGTGATCCTTAATAATAGCATTATTTTCTCAGGGAATTGTGATCTATTACTTGACCTACGTCAGACTCCTTTTTAGGCATCTATTTTAAAGTTTACTAAATTATACAGTAAATATAATTAGAAACTTATTTTCTTAGGCTTTGGTCATAAAACATAAACATAAACATCACACAATGGCTTATCCTAAGAGTCAGTTATGAAATTCCCTGTAGTTACTGGTAATTTATAGTTTCTTTCTAAGACACATATTAGTGTTAAAGATAAATTGCTACAGCCTTTTCCTGAGCAATCTTTGAATATATTATTTTTAAGGAGAACAAAGAAGTAAAAGATAATGTTTGCTAAGTAGCTTCTTTATGTCCTAATTGATGTTAACTATCTTTATACCAAGAATATCATAATGTGTTTTTAAGTAGTCTCCAGTTAAATAGTTCTGAGAAGATAAATTTGTCAAATGATCTCATTAAGTTTTCAAAGTTGGTATGAGAATGAAATATTTTTCACTATGTGTAATGGGTAATGGTGAAATACATAGATTTGACAATAACTGCCTAACCAGTGTTTTGTATTCCATTGCTGTTCTTTCCTTATATCTATTTTTGTGTTCACTCCTATCAGCCTGGGTTTATAGCACTGTGAAAATGAAACAACAGAAAATATACACAGACACAGCACAATATGCAAAGTCTCAAAAGTTATGCCCTGCATGGAATGCCTTCATGCAGGTTACTGGCTAGGTAGACCCTATCAAAAAATAGCCTATTGGCACTACCCTTGATAAATACCTATTGAGGACCCTATTGCAGAATACATACTTTGCTGTCCACATACTTTCACTGCAGGACAAGGAGAAATCAATCTCAAACTGGACAGGAAACTTCCTCCTTATTGGTTAGCTTTAATGATGCCTGAAGAAGCCATGAAGCTTTCTAGGAGAGAAAAGACATTAGTGATTTTACCCAGCACTGGATTCTGTATCTGGCAATACTGTTATGCCAGGCATTATGTGCCTATTGATAAGTAGGGGCATGATAAGTTGGGGGGTAACTAACAACCTTCTGATTGGATTTGGGGCCACTAACAATTAATTACAGGAGAGAATGTCATGCCTAGTACTATCATAGTTGGGGATGTCATAGGCCCATAGTGGAACATGATATTGTTATTTTGCTATCTGTTCATGCTGTCAAATTTCTCTTTAAGTATTTATATTTTTAAAGCCATAGACCTCAGCCAGAGAAGCTTCATTATGCAGTGGGCTGTAATGAATTAAGAGAGGCATGATTGGCTAATGTGCTGAGTGCTCAGACCTAGATGGACATCTGAGTCAACTCCCCTGTACCAAGAGGCTCATGGAAAAATGAGGAAAAGGCAGAAAAAAGTAAAGCCAGATGACAGGGACAAGTGCTGGGAAATGCTATGATCTGGATACTTACAAATTCACAGTGGCTATGGTTACCATCTGTGATGGTTGTGGCCCAGGGAGTGGCAATATTAGAAGATGTGGCCTTGTTGGAGTAGGTGTGTCACTAGGTATGTGGGCTTTAAGACCCTCATCCTAGCTACCTGAAAGTTAGTCTTCCACTAGTAGCCTTCAGATGAAGATATAGAATTCTCAGCTCTGCCGGCAACATGCCTGCCTGGATGCTGTCATGCTCTTACCTTGATGATAATGGACTGGATCGCTGAACATATAAGCCAGCCTCAATTAAATGTTGCCTCAGTAAGAGTTGCCTTGGTCATGGTGTCTGTTCACAGTGGCAAAACTCTAACTAATACAGAAGTTGGTACCTGGAGTAGGGTATTGCTATGATAGGCCTGATCATCTTTTTGTTTGGAAAAATGTGGATTTGGGGACTTTGGATTTGGAAAGCCATGTAATATTCTAAGTGGGGCTTAATGAGCCATCCTAGTAGGAATATGGAAGACTTTGTTACTGGGAGCAATTTGAACTGTGCAAACCTGGCCCAAGAGGTTTCCAAGGAGCAAAATTTCAGTATGTGACATATTTTTGTGGCTGCATTTTGTCCTTGTCTGAAGAGTCTACCTGAGGCTAAGGTAAAGAGATTTATATTAATTGTATTGACAAAGGAAGTCTCAGAAACGCCCATCATAGACTTTGTTCTCTGGTTAAGTCCCATGAAGAGCATTGTGAACAAGTGTAGCAAGCTGAGAAAGGAAAAATATAAAGGGGCACCAGGAAGTGAAATGAATCTTGTGTTCACAGATGTTAAATTGAATTAAGGGAGTTGTGATTTGGGGGCAGTATCCCACCTAGCTAAATTTAGGTCCAGGCATGCTACTACAAGTCTTTAATCCCAGGAGGCCTCTGAGTTCAAGGCCAGCTTAGAACAGAGCAGGTTCTAGGTGAAGAAAAACTTAATTCCAGGCATGGTGGCACACACCTTTAATCCCAGCATTCAGGAGACAGAGCCATGCAGATCTCTGAGTTCATGGTCAATCTACAGAGCAAGTTCCAGGACAGCCAAGCTGAGGCAGTGAAGGAGCTGGGAAACAAAGTGATAATGTAATAGAACAAGGTGTGTGTTGGGTGATCATGTTCCAGCCTCAGCAAGCAGCAGAACTTGGCAGTTTTGGCCATTTGGCTCTTGCTTTACAGTCAAGAATAGAAGGGACTACTGAGACAATTGATGTTGGTTAGCTGGAGCTAAGAAATTAGTGGTGAGAAGAGACCAGCATCATTGAGGTGAAATTTTCTGGGAAGTGTTTTCTGAGAGCACAAAGAAGCTGTGTTCCAGAGATAGCCAAGGTTGTATATCATGCTGCAGCTGTACTTGGTAATGTGTAAGAGTCACCCAGGTGGTACTCGTTTTGAAGACATGAAGGTATCATGAAGAACAGCTGAGACTTGAAACTGTGAGAAGCCATGGAAGGCCATTGGTGAAGGTTCAGTCTCAGTTGCAGTTTATGGCCCAGGACTGAAAGGGTCATGCAAAGGATTTGAGGCTTAGCACTATGAAGAGAGCCTGTGAGAGGCTATTGGTAAATCCTATTCGCAGCAGAAGACCCTTGGAAGTGCCAGTCCCATGGGATGATCACCAAAACCAGCAGCGGTGTGGAGTGGATTAACCTGAGCTTAGAGTGCTACAGAGGGCAGAGCTAGAGAAGTGACACAAGCCTTTTGCAGGAGCACAGAAGATCATGTATGGATCCAAGACATTGAAACAAGAAGCTGTAATGGTGAAGTTGCCTTGGAATTCCCAAGATTATCAAGCTGCCAGAGTTGTGGACTGTCTGCTGAGGGAAGCTGTTAACAGGGAGTAGAACCAGCCCAGGAGAAAGAAGTTTGTTGCAGTCAACAAAGATGAAAAGGGAGTTGGAGATCTGAAGACTGCTTTGACATCAGCCATCGAGATGCATAGTTTGGAGACTGCCCAGCTGGTTTCCTGTCTTGCTTTGGGGACTACAGTTAAGTGATTGGATGAATTTTGGAAGAGAACTGGAACTTTGGACTTTTAACATTGTTAAGACTGTGCAGTCTACACAGGCTTTGGAAGTTGGACTAAATGTATTTTTTACTATGCTATGTTTAGGTTTGGCCCCCATAGACTCTTAGGTTTGAACAAGTCTATGGGGGCCAGAGAGTGGAATGTGATGGTTTGTATATGCTCGATCCAGGAAGTGACACTATTAGAAGGTGTGACCCTATTGGAGAAGGTGTGTCCTTGTTGGAGTAGGTGTGCCACTGTGGGTATGGGCTTTACAACCCTCATGCTAGCTGCCTGGGAGTCAGTCTTCCACTAGCTGCCTTCAGATGAAGATGTAGAACACTCAGCTCTGCCTGCTTCATGGCTGCCTGGTTGCTGCCATGCTCCTACCTTGATGATAATGGACTGATCTTTTGAACATGTAGGCCAGCCCCAATTAAATGTTGTCTTTATAGGAGTTGCCTTGGTCATGGGGTCTGTTCACAGCAGTACAACTCTAGGACACCACCTATACAAGTTAGTCAATATCCTCACATAGATGGGGGTACTCTACAGTAACCCCTTACTCTGGAGCTATTGGTGGTTGCTATCTGCTAAGGGAGGAAAATCATCATCATTCTTTTTAAAGGCTGTTCCCACTAGTAGGCATTGTGTGATGGAGTCGACAGCCCCTCAACATGCACACATGGGAAGTGCTAGTGTGTGGGTTATAAAAGAGCCATCGAGGTGAGAGAAGTGTATGTTTTGGGAAATGTGGGTGAGGGAGAGGAGAAATGGGTATTGGATATGTTAGCATTTCATTACATTCACGTATGAAATGCTCAAGAATAAACACCTAAGGGGCTGGAGAGATGGCTCAGTGGTTAAGAGCACTGACTGCTCTTCCAGAGGTCCTGAGTTCAATTCCCAGCAACCACCTAAAAATAAACACCTAAAATCAAAGTCATCTAATTCACAAATGTGCTAATGAAGCAAATATACAGTTTTCAAAAGGGGAAATAGAAGCAGCCAATGAATATTTTAAAATGTGTTTAACATTAGCACATATTGGGAGTTACCCATTAAAACGGATTTGAGAGTCTGTCTTATTCCAGTTAGAGTGGCTGTTATCAAACAAACAAACAGACAGACAGACAAAAGAAACATTAACAGGAAAATCCAGACAGATAAAAAGATATAGTTTCAGGACTGATGGGGAGGACTAGGGGAAAATTTATGACTTAAGCAAGGAAAATGCAAATGTTAGCATTGTCTCTTCCCCTAACCCCAGATGCCAGCAGCATGTCACATATCCTCAGGATATTGCTAATAAAGGCACCACTGAGGGGGCACCTGTGTCACTAAGAGCTTCTTAGAAATTGGGATTGACATCTTTGGATGACAGGCTCATGGAATAGATGGGGCCAGTTAGCAATATTAGCCAGCAAAGGCAAGATGAGACAACACAGTAGACACATGGAGCCCTCTTCTCAGGGCTGGCTAACCACCCACTTCCTATGAATCTGGCTGCTACCAGCCTCAAGAAACCACCCCAACTTCTTTTCTAGGGACCAGAATTCTGCACATTCTTGCTGGTGTGTGTGTGTGTGTGTGTGTGTGTGTGTGTGTGTGTGTGTGTAGGTCTCTTGTCTGAATTAGGGATGAGTCTATTTCTAGCTTTCAAACATTCTGTAGGATAAGCTAAAGAAGCCTTGTTTATGACTTCATTGACAGTGCACTTTTCAAACCTAATCAAGTGGGACACCTGACACAGTTCCTATGCTGGATGTGGTATTCCTGCCACAGCAGATTAAAATCACGTTGCTTGCCTAGCATGCTCTTGGAATTTAGTAAGCACATTCTTTACTTAGCTATAAAGAGAAAGGATGAGAAACAGCTGCTATTCCTAAAGTCGTGTCAACAACTCAAAATCTTATCTGAGGACTATTAATTTTATTTACCATAATTTAATTCAGGGGGACCTGGACCATCTCCACACATAGAACATTTCTCCTCTATCTTTGACCATCAGGTAACAAGTTCTGTTGAGTGAGAACTCTGGATGCCTTGATAGAGCATTTGTGCTTTTCTTGGTAGGAGGAAAACCCTACCACAATTTGGGAAAACTCCTCAGCCATGAGGTGTTTAGGTATCACACAGATGGGTGTGTGCCTTTGTACACACTCTCCAGGATACAGGATGATCATTGGATCTTGCATATTCTACCCATAAAAAAGAAGCTCAAAGCTGTTTGGGTTTGAGGTCAGCACATTCTAGGCTTAGGATCACTTGCATGCCCACATATTTAGTGAGATAAAGGCATCTCACTTTGAAAGGTGCTCAGGACAAAATCAAGAGAAGATATAATAGGTCTAGTTTGAGTATGAGCCATAGTACTAGGCAAAGAATAGCACTGTTGCTTGGAGCTCCTAGAGAAGCCAATGAGGAGCAGCAGTGCAGACTCACAAAGCCCTGGAGTAAGCACAAACCACTGTGCAGCTTACAATTGTTGGGCCCCATTTTGACCCTGGTTTGGGCCTTGAGGACAAACACAAGCCTGGCTTGAGTTTCTGTAGCCTGTGGGAAAGCCTAAGCCTGGCTTGAGTTTCGAGACCTGTCTCTCTCGCCTCCGCCTGGGGATGACTCAGCACAACTTGCACCAGCCCATGCCTGCCTAGCTACTGCTGATGCAAAATGAACTTATTGGTCCTGTCAGTTACTCCTTAATCTCCATCACCCTTCCCCACCTCCTACATCATCTCTTCCCATACCTAAGTACCCACCTCTTTGCCTTCTCTATATAAGCAAGTGCCTAGTTTAATAAAGTGAGTTCCTGCTTTGACAAGACTCCTGGCCTGGCGTGTTTCTTTTGGGCCGAAGCCACTCACCATCCAGCTCAGGCCTTGACAGACGCAGTTGGACCACTGGGTTCTCTCCTCTGGCCTGGACCTGCTGGCCAGGAGCTGACATACAATGAGTATACATCTACAAAGAGCTCTTGCTGTGCCATTAGCTAGGAGAAACTGGGTATATTAGTTATGTTTCTCATTGCTCTGGCTAAATACCTGTTGGGTTAATGTAGAGTCTTGAGTCCACCCCAGGGCTCGGGACACTGGGGGAGATATGGGAAGTTTGACTACACTCACCCCACAGCACCACTGAGTGGGTGTCAGTCTGTGAGAAGCCACGGGACACCACCTGGGGTTGGGGAGCATGGCCTGAGGGTCCTAGGGACTACACAGAGCTGGCTCAGGGGTCTTGAGCCTGCTACAAGACCAAGACTGTCTGGTTTTCAGGCTCTTGGGCATCCCAGGTGCTGCTGGATGCTGTGGAAGAGCTGAGAACGGAGGAGTGGGGGACTATGGGCTGGATCTAGCCTGGAGTTGAGGAGCAAAGGTGGGGAGGAGGTCTGATGGGTCCTGCCAGAGACTGAGTCCTTGGCTGGCTAGCTTGGTTTGGTAGAGACTGTGGCTGGGAGCTCTGAGAGGCCCTCTTCAGAAGACTAGATGCGGCTTTTTAGATGAAGGCCTGTTCCATTGTTCCCAAAGGTGGATCCTGATGAAAAGAGACAGTCCATGGTTTTAAGGTGTTTATTGTTATGGCAGAGAGTAGTGGTGAGTAAAACTGTACTCCACTTTCTCAGGGCAGGTCTGAGGTTAAATACCTTTTGCAGGGAGGAGTGTCTGAGAAGGGGAGTTTATTGGCTAAGCCTCTAGGTACCTCATTAAAATGGAGGCTACATGACCACATGTCCTCTACCTGTGGAGGGGCTTGGGGCATTGCTCTTACATGACTGATGGCCACAGACCTATGGAGAGCTGTGGCCTCATGTCAGGAGCCTAGGGCCCAAGAGCATGGCAAAATACCTACCATCCCTTGCATGGTTATCCCCTGCTAGGGATCCCCTTCTGGGTCACCGGGGCTTTAAACTTTAGCTTAACCAGAAACCAGGCTGCCTTTCACAGTCCTACAAATACCTGGTGAAAGAAGCTCAAGGAAGCAGGGATTTAGTTTTCCTTAAACTGTGCATCTACTTATTAGGCATCTGGTCATGTGTCTGCATCAGGAAACAGAGAGGAGAACACTGGTGTTCATCTGGCTTTCTAGCTCCTTCCCACCACTCATTATTCAGACTGTTCACCCAGTCCCCATTTATGTTGGGTCTCCCTACCTTAGTAAATCTGTTCTGGAATGCCCTCACAGAATGCATATGTTAGGCGATTCTAAAGTCCAGTTAACTTGATGATAAAGAACTATCACACTGGGCATCCATCAGTAGCCAATGAAGATTGGCATTCAGGATCTGAGTACTAAGAATAATGTAGCATGCTGCATGCTTACGATTGTTTACCTTTACTCAGCACTAGATTTCTCAGGTTCTCTTCACTGTGCAGGCTTACCCCAGGGGACTTCACACTGGCTTTTATCTACTGTACCTGATAGTTACTTCAATATCAAACTGTTGAGGAAAAAAGCTGCTATCTTATTCCTCTGGGTCAAACAGACTTCACAGTACAATCAAGTTCCAACTCTTTCTGTTAAATCAGATGGAGGCTAGTATTCACTTGAATATACATACTTGTCCAAATTCTCACTCTGGGCTTTCCTACATAACCCATGGTGTTGTTACGGGGTCTGCTTGGATCCAACACAACTCAAACACCAAGTCAATTCAGAAAAGAAAAGTTCATTGTACTCAAGCCACTACTGATCAATCAGGTATGCAGAATAGACTCAGGAGCGGAACTGTGATCCCGAGTCAGAATGCTATAGAGCTTTTAACACCCTCCCCCCACCAAAAAAAAAAAATCACAAAAGCCACAATCATCTTTGCCAAGTTACAGTTACATTTTTTTCACCAATAAGAAGTCAGGGGGAATCTGCAGAACACTGGAACATAGGAAGAGCCTGGGACAGGAGCCTTTCGGTTTACGACTATGGTCTGGGCCACTCGGCTCCATATCCAAATAGTACAGGGATAGAGCTACCCTCCCAGGAGTGTGGACAAGCCTGTGATCAGGGGGTAAGGCCAGTACCTCTGCTCAGAGGGACCTGCCCAGAACCTCCAGGACACAGGGACCTACAAGCAACCTGGGACAGCAGCCTTCCTGTCTCCTTCTGTGGCTGGGGACCCCAGTCTGTGCCACAGAGCTCCATAACCAAATAGCGCAGGGAGAAGGCTAGCATCCAGGGAGTGTGGACAAGCCGATGAGTGGAGGTAAGAAGGGTGCCACTACTCAGCGAGACCCGCCCGGAATCTGCAGGACACTGGGACAGAGGTACAGCTTGGGACAGGAGCCTTCTGGTTTATGCCTGTGGTCTGTGCCACGAGACTCCATACCCAAATACACCAGGGAAAGAGCTACCATTCTAGGAATATGGACAAGCCTGTGATCAGGGCTAAGGCCAGCACCACTGCTGAGAGAGACCTGCCCAGAACCCTCCGGACACAGGGACTGAAGAGTGGCCTTCTGGTTTCCTTCTGAGGCCAGGGAGCTAATCCCTTACACAGGCCTCCATACTCAGTGCCAGGAGAGAGCTGGTGTCCCAGGAGTGCCGACATACCTTTGGGCACAGGAAAACTATCACTTCTGCTCAAATTCCTCAATCAAGAGGGTCCCTTGCAGAGCCATCAGGACACAGGAACCAAGGAACAGCTGGGGACAGGATCCTTCTGGTTTCTGTCAGCACCCCAGAGCTGACCATGTACCACAGCTCTCCAAACCCAAATTCCTCTCAGAGAGAGCTGGTATCGCAGGAGTACTGACAAAAAGGCCTGCAGGAGGGACAAGCCACAGTCAGAGAGAGCAAGACCAGCTAACATCAGAGATAAACAGATGGTAAAAGGCAAGGGTAAGAATATAAGGAACAGAAACAAAGGCAACTTGGCATCATCAGAACCAAGTTCTCCCAACACAGTGAGCCCTAGATACCCCAACACACCAGAAAAGAAAGACTCAGATTAAAAATCACTTCTCATGATGATGATAGAAGATTTTAAGAAGGAAATAAATAACTCCCTCAAAGAAATACAAGAGAACACAGATAAACAACTAGAAGCCCTTAAAGAGGAAATACATGAAAACATAATCAAACAGGCAAAGGAAATGAACAAAAACATCCAGGATCTAAAAATAGAAATAGAAACATTAAAGAAATCACAAAGAGAGACAATCCTGGAGATAGAAACCTTAGGAAAGAGATCAGGAGTCATAGATGCAAGCATCAACAACAGAATACAAGAGATAGAAGAGAAAATCTCAGGTGCAGAAGATACCATAGAAAACATTGACACAAATGTCAAAGAAAATGCAAAAAGCAAAAAGTTCCTAGCCCAAAACATCCAGAAAATCCAGGGCACAATGAGAAGACCAAGCCTAAGGATCATAGGTTTAGAACAAAGTGAAGATTCCCAACTTAAAAAGCCAGTAAATATCTTCAAAAAATTATAGAAGAAAATTCCCAAACCTAAAGAAAGAGATGAACATAAGTATACAAGAAGCCTACAGAACGCCAAATAGATTGGACCAGAAAAGAAATTCATCCTGTACCCTTATAGTCAAAACACCAAATACACAAAACAAGGAAAGAATATTAAAAGCAGTAAGGGAAAAAGTCGAGTAACATATAAAGGCAGACCTATCAGAATTACACTGGACATCTCACCGGAGACTATGATAGCTAGAAAATCCTGGGCAGATCTCATGCAGACTCTAAGAGAACACAAATGCCAACCCATGCTGCTATACCCAGCAAAACTCTCAATAATCGTAGATGGTGAAACCAAAATATTCTATGACAAATCCAAATTTGCACAGTATGTTTCCACAAACCCAGTCCTACAAAGAATAATAGATGAAAAATGCCAACTCAAGGAGGGAAACTACACTCAAGAAAAAGCAAGAAAGTATTCTTTCAACAAACTCAAAAGAGGATAGCCACACAAATCTATAAACAACGTCAAAAATAACAGGAAACAACAGTCACTATTCTTTAATATCTCAAACATCAATGTTCTCAACTCCCCAATAAAAAGACAGAGATTGACAGACTGGATCCATAAATAGGACCCAGCATTTTGCTGCATCCAGGAAATGCACCTCTGTGTTAAAGACAAATACTACCTCAGAGTAAATGGCTGGAAAACAATTTTCCAGGAAAATGGCTCCAAGAAACAGGCTGGAGTAGCCATTCTAATATTGGATAAAATTGACTTTCAACCAAAAGTCATCAAAAAAGATAAGGAAGGACACTTCATACTCATTGAAGGAAAAATCTACCAAGAAGAACTCTCAATTCTGAACATCTATGCTCCAAAGGCAAGGGGTCCCACATTCATAAAAGAAACTCTACTAAAGCTCAAAGCACACATTGCACCTCACACAATAATAGTGGGAGACTTCAACACCCCACCATCAACAATGGACAGATCTTGGAAACATAAACTAAACAGAGACATGGTGAAACTAACAGATTCTATGAACCAAATGGGTTTAACAGATATCTATAGAACATTTCATCCTACATCAAAAGAATATACCTTCTTCTCAGCAACTCATGGTACCTTCTCCAAAACTGATCATATAATTGGTCACAAAACAAACCTCAACAGATATAAGAAGATTGAAATAATCCAATGCCTCCTATCAGATCACTACAAATTAAGGTTGGTCTTAAATGGCAACAACAACAACAGAAAGTCCACATACACATGGAAGCTGAACAATGCTCTGCTCAATGATAACTTGGTCAAGGAAGAAATAAAGAAGGAAATTAAAGACTTCCTAGAATTTAATGAAAATGAAAGTACAACTTTCCCAAACCTATGGGACACCTATAGCAGTGTTAAGAGGAAAATACATAGCTCTGAATGCCTCCAGAAAGAAACTGGAGAGAACATACACTAACAGCTTAACAGCACACCTGAAAGCTCTAGAACAAAAAGAAGCTAATACACACAAGAGGAATAGAAGGCAGGAAATAATCAAATTAAGGGCTGAAATCACCCAAGTGGAAACTAAACGAACTATACAAAGAATCAAGAAAACCAAGAGCTGGTTCTTTGAGAAAATCAACAAAATAGATAAACCCTTAGCCAGATTAACCAGAGGGCACAGAGACAGTATCTAAATTAAAAAAGTTAGAAATGAAAAGGGAAATATAACAACAGAATCTGAGGAAATTAAAAAATCAATTCCTACTACAAAAGTGTATACGCAACAAAATTGGAAAATATGGAGGAAATGGGCAAGTTTCTAGACAGATGCCAATTACCAAAGTTAAATCAGGATCAGATAAACCATCTAAACAGTCCCATAACCCCCAAAGAAATGGAAGCAGTCATTAACAGTCTCCCAACCAAAGAAAGCCCAGGACCAGATGGGTCCAGTGCAGAATTATATCAGGCCTTCAAAGAAGACCTAATACCAGTACTCTTCAATCTATTCTACAAAATAGAAATGGGTAGGAACACTACCCAATTCATTCTATGAGGCCACAGTTACACTGATACAAAAGCCCCACAAAGACCCAACAATAAAAGAAAACTTTAGACCAATTTCCCTTATGAATATCGATGCAATAATACTCAATAAAATTCTCGCAAACCGAATCCAAGAACACATCACAAAGATCATTCACCATGATCAAGTAGGCTTCATCCCAGGGATGCAGGGATGGTTCAATACCTGGAAATCCATCAATGTAATCCACTACATAAACAAACTCAAAGGAACAAACCACATGGTCATTTTGTTAGATGCTGAAAAAGCATTTGACAAAGTTCAACATCCCTTTATGATAAAAGTCTTGGAAAGATCAGGAATTCAAGGAGTGTACTTAAACATAGTAAAAGCAATATACAGCAAACCAGTAGCCAACATCAAACTAAATGGAGAGAAACTAGAAGCAATCCCAATAAATTCAGGCACTAGACAAGGCTACCCTTTCTCTCCCTACCTATTCAATATAGTACTTGAAGTTCTAGCTAGAGCAATCAAACAACAAAAAGAGGTCAAGTGGACACAAATTGGAAGGAATAAATCAAAATATCACTATTTGCAGATGATATGATGGTATAATTAAGTGACTCGAAAAACTCCACCAGAGATCTGCTACAGCTGATAAACAACTTCAGCAAAGTGGCTGGATACAAAATTAACTCAAGCAAATCAGTAGCCTTCCTATACTCGAAGGATAAACAGGTTGAGAAAGAAATTAGGGAAATAACACCCTTCACAATTGTCACAAACAATATAAAATTTCTTGGTATGACTCTAACCAAACAAGTGAAAGATATGTATGACAAGAACTTCAAGTCTCTGAAGAAAGAAATCGAAGAGGACCTCAGAAGATGGAAAGATCTCCCATGCTCATGGATTGGCAGGATTAACAGTTAAAATGGCCATCCTGCCGAAAACAATCTACAGATTCAATACAATCCCCATCAAAATCCCAACTCCATTCTTCATAGACCTAGAAAGAGCAATTCTCAAATTCATATGAAATAACAAAAACCCAGGTTAGCACAAACTATTCTCAAGAATAAAAGGACTTCTCGGGGAATCAGCCTCCCTGACTTCAAGCTGTACTACAGAGCAGTAGTGATAAAAACTGCATGGTGTTGGTACAGTGACAGGCAGTTAGATCAATGGAATATAATCGAAGACCCAGAAATGAACCCACACACTTATCTTTGACAAAGGAGCTAAAACCATACAGTGGAAAAAAAGACAGCATCTTCAACAAATGGTGTTGGTTCAACTGGTGGTCTACTTGTAGAAGATTGCAAATTGATCCATTCCTATCTCTCTGTACAAAGCTCAAGTCCAAGTGGATCAAAGGCCTCCACATAAAACCAGATACACTGAATCTAATAGAAGAGAAAGTGGGGAAAATTCTCGAACACATGGGCACAGGGGAAAATTTCCTGAACAGAACACCAATGGCTTGTGCTCTAAAATCAAGAATTTACAGATGGGACCTCATAAAATTACAAAGCTTCTGTAAGGCAAAGGACACTGTAAATAGGACAAAACAGCAACCTACATATTAGCAAAAGATCTTTACCAATCCTACATCTGATAGAGGGCTAATATCCAATATATAAAAAGAACTCAAGAAGCTAGACACCAGAGATCCAAATACCCCTATCAAAAAATGGGGAAGAGAGCTAAACAGAGAATTCTCAACTGAGAAAACTTGAATGGCTGAGAAGCACCTAAAGAAATGCTCAACATCCTTAGTCATCAGGGAAATGCAAATCAAAACAACCCTGAGATTTCACCTCACACCAGTCAGAATGGCTAAGATCAAAAACTCAGGTGACAGCAGATGCTGGTGAGGATGTAGAGAAAGAGGAACACTCCTCCATTGCTGGTGGGATTGCAAGCTGGTACAACCACTCTGGAAATCAGTTTGGTGGACCCTCAGAAAATTAACATAATAATACCTGAGGACTCAGCTATTCCACTCCTGGGTGTGTACCCAGAAGATGCTCCAACATGTAATAAAGATATATGTTGCACTATGTTCACAGCAGTCCTATTTATAATAGCCAGAAACTGGAAACAACCCAGATGTCCCTCAACAGAGGAATGGGTACAGAAAATGTGGTACATTTACACAATGGAATACTACTCAGCTATTAAAAACAATCACTTCATGATATTCGCAGACAAATGGACGGATCTTGAAAATATCATCCTGAGTGAGATAACTCAGTCACAAAAGAATGAACATGGTATGTACTCACTGTTAAGTGGTTATTAGCCCAAAAGTTTGAAATACCCAACAGTCAGTTCACAGCAACAGTTGGGCTGAATGTGAGGTCTCAGATGGAGGAGTTGTATAAGGGACTGAAGGTGCTGAGGGAGTTTGCATCCCCAGGGAGGCATCAACAGTGTCAACTGGCCTGACCCCCCTGATACTCCTGGAGACTGATCCACCAACCAAAGAATACACATGGAGGGACCCATGGTGTTAGCCACAAATGCAACAGAGGAGGGTCTTGTTAGACATAAGGGGGAGGAGAGGCCCTTGGGCCTGAGTGTGTTAGATATCCCAGTAGAGGAGAATCCCAAGGAGGGAGGATGAGAGTGGGTGTGTGGGTGGGTGGGAAAATACCCCTGTAGTGGCAGGGGGAGGGGGGAGGAAATGGGGAGGTTCCAAAGGGGAGATCTGGAAAGGGGGAAACATTTGAAATGTAAATATAGTAGGAAAAAAATACCCAGTAAATATCTTCAACAAAATTATAGAAGAAAACTTCCCTAACCTAATGAAACAGATGAACATAAGCATTCAACAAACCTACAGAACTTCAAATAGATTGTACCAGAAAAGAAATTCCTCCCGTCATAAAATAGTCAAAATGCCAAATGCACAAAACAAGGAAAGAATATTAAAAGCAGTAAGGGAAAAAGGTCAAGTAATATATAAAGGCAGACCTATCAGAATTATACCAGACTTCTCACCAGAGACTATGAAAGCTAGAAGATCCTGGTCAGATCTCATACAAACCCTAAAAGAACACAAGTGCCAGCCCAAGCTGCAATACACAGCAAAACCCTCAATTACCATAGATGGTGAAACCAAGACATTCCATCACAAAACCAAATTTACACAATATCTTTCCACAAACTGAGCCTTACGAATGATAATAGTTGGAAAACACCAACACAAAGAGGGAAACTACATCCTAGAAAAAGCAAGAAAGTAATCTTTCAACAAACCCAAAAGAAGATAGCCACAAAACATAAAAATAACACTGAAAATAACAGGAAGCAACAATCACTATTCCTTAATATCACTTAATATCAATGGACTAATTTCCTAAATCAAAAGATACAGACTAACATACTGAATACATAAACAGGACCCAGCATTTTGGTGCATACAGGAAACATACCTCAGGGTTAAAGACAAACAGTAGCTCAGAGTAAAAGGCTGGAAAACACTTTTCCAGGCTAACAGTTCCAAAAAACAGGAAGGACAAGCAATTATAATATTGGATAAAATCAACTTTCAACCAAAAGTCATCAAAAAAGGTAAGGAAGGACACTTCATACTCATCAAAGGAAAAATCTACCAAGAAGAACTCTCAATTCTGAACATCTATGCTCTAAATGCAAAGGCATCCACATTCATAAAAGAAACTTTACAAAATCTCTAAGCACACACTGCACCTCACACAATAACCGTAGGAGACTTCAACACCCCACTCACATCAATGGACAGATCTTGGAAACACAAACTAAACAGAGACACATTGAACCTAACAGAAGTTATGGACCAAATGGATTTAACAGATATCTATAGAACATTTCATCCTAAATCAAAAGAATATATCTCCTTCTCAGCACCTCATTGTACCTTCTCCAAAATTAGTCACAAAACAAATCTCAACAGATATAAATAATAAGATTGAAATAATCCCATGCCACCTATCAGATCACTATGGATTAAGGCTGGTCTTCAATGGCAACAACAACAACAGAAAGCCCACATACTCATGGCAGCTGAACAATGCTCTACTCAATGATAACTTGGTCAAGGAAGAAATAAAGAAAGAAATTAAAGACTTCCTAGAATTTAATGAAAATGAAAGTACACCATACCCAAACCTATGGGACACAATGAAAGCAGTGTTAAGAGGAAAACTCATAGCTCTGAGTGCCTCCAAAAAGAAACTGGAGAGAGCATACACTAGCAGCTTAACAGCACACCTGAAAGCTCTAGAACAAAAGAAACTAATACTCCCAAGAGGAGTAGAAGGCAAGAAATAATCAAACTCAGGGCTGAAGTCAACAAAAAGAACTATACAAAGAATCAACACAACTAGGAGCTGTTTCTTTGAGAAAATCCATCAACTAACCAGAGGGCACAGAGACAGTATCCAAATTTTAAAATCAGAAATGAAAAGGGAGATATAACAACAGAATCTGAGGAAATTTAAAAAATTGTTTTATCCTATTACAAAAGCCTATACTCAACAAAATTGGAAAATCTGGATGAAATGGACAAGTTTCTAGACAGATAACAAATAGCAAAGTTAAGTCAGGATCAGATAAACCATCTAAACAGTCCCATAACCCCTAAAGAAATAGAAGCAGCCATTAAAAGTCTCCCAACCAAAAATGCCTAGGACCAGAAGGGTTTAGTGCAGAATTCTGTTGGCCCTTCAAAGAAGAGCTAATACCAATATGCTTCAAACCATTCCACAAAATAGAAACAGAAGGAACACTATCTAATTCATTCTATGAAGCCACAGTTACAGTGATACCAAAATCTCACAAAGACCCAACAAAGAAAGAAAACTTCAGACCAATTTCCCTTATGAATATCGATGCAAATATACACAATGAAATTCTTGCAAACCGAATCTAAGAACACATCAAAACGATCATTCATCATGATCAAGTAGGCTTCATCCCAGGGATGCAGTGATGGTTCAATACCCGGAAATCCATCAATGTAATCCACTACATAAACAAACTCAAAGAAAAAAAAAACATGTGGTCATTTCATTAGATGCTGAAAAAGCATTTGACAAAATTCAACATCCCTTCATGATAAAAGTCTTGGAAAGATCAGGAATTCAAGGCCCATACCTAAACATAGTAAAAGCAACATACATCAATCCAGTAGCCAACATCAAATTAAATGGGGAGAAACTTGAAGCATTTCCACTAGAATCAGGAAGGCTGTCCACTCTCTCCTTATCTATTCAATATAGTACTTGAATTTCTAGCTAGAGAAATTAGACAACAAAAGGAGGTCAAAGAGATACACATCGGAAAGGAAAGGTCAAAATATCACTATTTGCAGATGATATGATCATATACTTAAGTGATCCTAAAAACTCCACCAGAGAACTACTACAGCTGATAAACAACTTCAGCAAAGTGGCCAGATATAAAATTAACTCAAACAAATCAGTAGCCTTCCTAAACTCGAAGGATGAACAGGCTGAGCAACAAACTAGGGAAGTAATACTCTTCACAATAGTCACAAACAGTATATAGTATCTTGGTGTGACTCTAACCAAACAAGTGAAAGATCTGTATATCAAGAACATCAAATCTATAAAGAAATTGAAGAAGACCTCAGAAGATGGAAAGACCTCTCATGCTCATTGATTGGTAGAATTAATATAGTAAAAATGGCTATCTCGCTGAAAGCAATCTATAGATTCAATGCAATCCCCAACAAAATTCCAACTGAATTCTTCATAGAGTTAGAAAGAGCAATTTTAATTTTCATTTGGAATAACAAAAAACCTAGGATAGCAAAAACTATTTTCAACAATAAAAGGACTTCTGGGGGAATCAGCCTCCCTGACCTCAGGCTGTACTAGAGAGCAGTAGAGATAAAAACTGCATGGTATTGGTACAGTGACAGGCAGGTAGATCAATGGAATAGAATTGAAGACCCAGAAATAAACCCATACACCTATGGTCACTTGATCTTTGACAAGGAAGCTAAAATCATCCAGTGGAAACAAGACAGCATTTTCAACAAATGATGCTGGCTCAACTGGCGGAAAACATGTAGAAGAATGCAAATTGATCCATTCCTATCTCCTTGTACAAATCTCAATTCCAAGGGAATCAAGGACTTCCACATAAAACAAGAAACACTGAATCTAATAGAAGAAAAAGTGGGAAAAGTCTCGAACACATGGGCACAGTTTCTGAGAAGAATACCAATGGCTTATGCTCTAAGATCAAGAATCAACAAATGGGACCTCATAAAATTGCAAAGATTCTGTAAGCCAAAGGACACTGTCAATAGGACAAAATGGCAACCTACAGTTTGGGAAAAGATCTTTACCAATCCTACATCCAATAATATCCAATATATACAAAGAACTCAAGAAATTAGACTTCAGAGAATCAAATAACCCTATCCAAAAATGGAGAACAGAGCTAAACAGAATTCTCAACTGAGGAAACTCGAATGGCTGAGAAGCACCTAAAAAAATGTTCAACATCCTTAGTCATCAGGGAAATGCAAATCAAAACAACCCTGAGATTCCACCTTACAGCAGTCAGAATGGCTAAGATCAAAAACTCAGGTAACAGCGGGTGCTGGCTAGGATGTGGAGAAAGAGGAATACTCCTCCATTGCTGGTGGGATTGCAAACTGGTACAACCACTGTGGAAATTATTTTGGCAGACCCTCAGAAAATTGGCTGTCATACTACTTGAGGACCCAGCTATACACTCCTGGGCATATACCCAGAAGATGCTCCAACATGTAATAAGACACATGCTCCACTATGTTCATAGTAATCATGTTTACAATAGCTGGAACCTGGAAACAACCCAGATGTCCCTCAACAGAGGAATGGATGCAGAAAATGTGGTACTTTTATACAGTGGACTACTACTCAGCTATTAAAAACAATGACTTCATGAAATTCGCAGGCAAATGGATGGAACTTGAAGATATCATCCTGAGTGAGGTAACTCAGTCACAAAAGAATGAACACGGTATGTACTCACTGATAAGTGGATATTAGCCCAAAAGTTCAGAATACCCAAGAGTCACTTCACAGCAACAGTAGGGCTGAGTATGAGGTCCCAGATGCAGGAGTTGGAAAAGGGACTGAAGGAGCTGAGGGAGTTTGCATCCCCATTGCGGGGAGCAAGAGTATCATCTGGTCAGGCCCCCTTGTGCTCCCAGAGACTGGAGCACCAACCAAAGAATGTATATCGAGGGGCCCATGGTCCTGGCCACATATGTGGCTAAGGAGGGCCTTGTTGACCATAATTGGGAGAAGCTCTTGGACCTAAGAGCATTAGATGCCCCAGTATAGGGAAAGCCAGGGAGGGAAGAGAGAAGTGGGTGGGTGGCTGGGGGAATGCCCTCATAGAGGCAGGGGGAGGAAGGATGGGGTAGGGGGTTTTCCAAGGGGAGGGCTGGAAAGGGGAAAACATTTGAAATGTAAACAAAGTATTTAAAAAAACAGAATTCAGAGATAAGCAACTTTCCTAGGAACATTTTTTTTTTTTTTTTTTTTGTGGCATATTCATCCTGTTCTCATTGGTGGGTTTGCTCAACTGTGGCAGGGCAACTTGCCCAACATTCATGTCTCAACTTGCCAACTAGGATGTCATTGATCCAGGAAGGTCTTGGGATCTTAAACTTTGTTTGACCCCTATTCAAAATGGAAGTTTTATTTAAAATGTTTTCAGTTTGGTTCCTTCTTATAGTGCTATAGTTCTTGCCAAAGTCTTGGGTTTCTTAGGACATAGAATTTCCGTTTTAGGTGATGTAGTCATATTGTTCAGACAAGAGTAGGGTAATTCTCTGTGGTGGTTTGAATGAGAAATGTCCCCCATAGGCTTGGATGTCTGAGTACTTGGCCCCCACCTGGGGTGCTGTTTAAGGAGGTTTAGGAGGTGTGGTCTTGATGGAGAAAGTCTATCCCTGAAGGCAGAGTTCTTGAGTAGATAGCCTCACTGAATTTCCAGTTCTCTCTTTCTGCTTTGATTTGCATTTGAAGATTTAAGCTGTCAGCTTCCTCTTCCTGCTGCTGTGCCTTTCTACTGTCATGCCTCTAGACTTATAAGCCAAATAAATCTTTTATATATAAATTGCCTTGGTCATGGTATTTTATCACAACAACAGAAAAACAACTAAGACAATATCAAAACTGTTTACAGGATTTGAAAGGAAGGGCAGAACTCGTGATCTTGGGACAGAAGTCCAGCTAGTGTGGGACAGAAGAATGTAGGGAAAGAGGGTTGCACAGATCATTGCCTTCAGACAAGACACAGAACCTTGTGAAACTAGCAAAGCTATTGAGATGGACAGATTTGAGCATACCATCAAGATGTGTGTGTGTGTGTGTGTGTGTGTGTGTGTGTGTAAGCATCTGCTCGTGTTCATGGTTCACTGCTGTTATCGAGGATCCTGTATGCATAGAGGAGACAAGAAAGAAATAGATCAATGGATAATCTAGCAAAGGATGTGGAGCCAGTGTCACTGAGCACCTGTGTGAGTCTCAGAAAAATGTGTTGAATAGAATCCACAAACTTGTATTAAAAGACGAGTGGCAGCTTGTTTTACTTTTTTGCTTAATAAAAAGTACTTTTAGTACTCAGCCTTAAGTACCTAGATGCATCCAAACCTCATGACTAGATAATGATTATGATTTTCCTGTAAAACAGACAAACAAGACCTTAAAAATAATGGATTGCTGATTGCCTGACTTGTGTCATATAAAGTATATTTCCTGTTACTGGGTATCAGGTGTGATAAACAATATGGTCAGCAAAGGAAGCTATTTTAGGAATTTGCCTGTGACTTCAATGGAGACCGATGCATAACTAGAGTGAGATAGATTTAAGCAACAGAAATATAGTTAGGAATCAAAGAACTAACTGAGAATTTGAATATTTTAAGTTCAGCTGATTGGAATCCACAGTAGACCAGGAGCAAGAGTTAAATAAGATATGTATACACTAGCCTTTGTCTCAAGATTGCTATGATCCTTACCATATACTTGAAAGCCTTTGGAATTTTTTTTATTGGGTGTGTGTACATGTGCTTGCCACAGTGCACCTGTGGAGATGAAAGGGCAACTTCTTGGTTCCTATTTTCTCTTTCTACCTGTAGGTCCATGGGATTGAACCCAGGTTTTCAGGCATGGCAGCAAGTGCTTTTTTTCTTGCCAAATCATCTACTTTGCCTGCCAGTGAAATCCTTATCTTCAAATCCCTGGATTAGCAGCTATAGTTGATGCTCATGGTGGAAATCTTTCCATATTTTCCAATAAACATTGCCAACTATCCATGGAGGCTCACCCATTTTGTCTGTACTGTTTTGTAACAGTCTGTGTGAACTGAGGGCTCGATTCAGAGCCTGTATTGGACTCAGCACTAGCTGGCTTAATTCAGGATACTTGCAGATTGGCAGTCCTCCTTCATGCTCAGTCTCTGTGTGCTGCAGTGGTACATGTGCTGGTTGACAGTGTGGGCTCTGGGGACAAGGCATAGAGCAAGCACCTAGTCTGAAACAAGAACCATTAGCTTCACAGAAGTTCTTGTGACCTTTGCCCCAGGATGTCAATTGATTTTCCTTCCTCCTGTGTATTTCCACTTCCTACAATCTGGAGAAGCACAAGTGAAGAGTTTAGAAGCATCTAGATCACAGGCTTGACTTCTGGCAGCAGCTTGGCCTAGGAGGCAAGTTTTCCTCTGAGAGCTGAGTCTTGGGGTAGTCATCTTCCAGGCCACGAGCTCTTCAGTGAGACTGTCCTTCCAGTACAGTTTTCTCTCCCCTTATTCTGCTAGTCTCTCAATTCAGAGGTTGCACCACGTGACCTGGACTTGAAATGACCTTTCCATAATAGTCTGGTTTGGCAATTGCTTTCCTCACGCTACAGTAAAAATAATACCAAGTAAGTGCAAGGTTTTATGAGCATAACCTTTTTTTACAGGAGCAGGCACACACCTTTTATTGCTGAAGTTTTTTCTCACTGTGTTATTGCCCAGAAGAGCTGATGCCTGGCATGAACTCCTTGGACCCTTTCTAAATCTCCTGGCTTTCAGAACACATTGCTTGCTATCCTTAGACACTTGGAAAAGCAAAAGCTTTCATGCATGAAAGATACAACCCCACAGGAGGAACCACATACATGAAAAGCACGATTTTGAAGTTTGGGATTTTAGCTTGGAAAATTCCAGACACATCTTTACAGTCAGTCAAAACATCAGTGCGAAGGGATGTTCAAATAAATAACCCATTACAGATGTTGCTATAAATGACCCCAGTGGACCTGGTCACTAAGAAGATGTAACCATGTGCAAACTCTGGCCTTTCTCCTGTCCCCCTCTCTAACCGTCCTCACCCTTTCTTTTTTCTTACTCGTGTTTCTGCTGGGGCCAGCCCTGTCATATTTGGAAGAAGTGTTATATAAGTTACAAAACTGTGTTAAATGCTCTGAGAACAAAAGTAGAAGGTCTTATATATGGAAGATAAGATGTAGAAAGAAGAAATCAGCTTCCACAGGTTAAGGCACTGGGGCAACACTGTACTCATGTTTGTGAGTCTGGAATTTTCCTTCTGAATGGAAACCTGTGCCTTTACTCAATGTTGCAAATTCCTTTGACTCTTTCATTGTGTGCATCATGTCTGCCACTAAAGCTTGTCCACCTTTCTCCCAGCAGTGTCCTCATCTGTCTGTTACCTTGCTTTCTGCTCACTTGGTCCTTCCCCTAGTTTTTACCCAGTCAAAACCCTTCTGATATCCGTTTCCTGTTTGCTTGACTAAGCATTTCCCTCTTAGGATGGTCCATGATTTTTCAGATGCTGTGATCAAGTGGCTTTTCAGCTTTAAAAAAACGATTGAGAGTTTCATGTCAGATGTGTGAGAGAGCAGAGAGTAGATGTACAGCTGGTAGTTTTGGAAGTGGAAAAGGGTTTGCAGCATTTCTAGGGACTGCAAGATGCAATGGCCCAGAGGAATAGAAGGAAACTGGAGAGACAGATAATGAGTGGTAAATCTGCTAACCAAGTGTGCCACACCACTGCTTTTATTTGTTTCCACTTGTAAATCAGTGATTTCACCCTTGTTCTCCAGTGTTCCTAGATCATAAAGATTAACTTTGAATTATGTGTATGTGTCTGTAAACATGGGTGCAGGCGTCCTTAGAAGCCAGATCCGCTGAAGCTGGAGTTACAGGAGGTTGTTATCTGACGGACATGGATGCTAGGAACAAAACTCAGGTCATCTTAAAATCAGCACACATTGTTAATCCTGGGCTGTCTCTCTAGCACCCATTCATCAGTAATCTTCCAGTGACTTCTCCAAAGAAGTATTTTTCAATGGTTCCAGTGCTGATATAAATATTGTACTATCTTTTAAATAAGTAGAGATATAAAACTGCTTATAATTCCTCATACTCCAGTTCTTTTATTACTACCAAAGAAAAATAAATTTGTGAATGAAATATCAAAAGTACATGAATTATAAATATCAAATTAAGCATATGGAGTTGAAACAGTTGATGGTGGTTGCTATGATTAAACTGTCAGTTTAATAGTGGAAAAATATATCTGAATGCATTTATCTCTTAGTCTACTGGTTGACTTACTCATTTGTTCTATTTGTTTGTCACACCAGTTGATCATCCTTAGAGTGTCAGTTCTTTGTGATGATGGTATTGCCCTCAGCAGAGTGGGTTCCTCCATGTCAACTGTCTCCACCACCATCAGGCATATGGGAATTCAGGTTATCCAACACATTTCTTGCATCCTAGTAAAATATTCATCCATACCTTGTAGCATAGTGTCATCATTCCTTGGTACCAACTCAACTGTCTGCTGGTATTTTCTTCTTCATTGGACTGTTGGTTAAATACATGATCATGATATCTATCTATCTATCTATCTATCTATCTATCTATCTATCTATCTATCATCTATTTCTTAGTTTACCCTTGCTAGCTCATGTTTTTTAAATATTTTGTCCTTAGATGGTGATGCTTTTTTAGATTATGGAGATTTTAGGACACATGGCCTGGCTGGTGGCCACTAACAGCAAGAATTTGTTGGTAGTACTTGCCCATGATTCTGGTGTGCTGTGCCTGCTTCTCCTCTGTTATCAGGTGAATAGCTACTGGTAGAAGCTTCCACTGCTGCAGACTGTGCTGCTGCTGCTGCTGCTGTGCTTTTCCTATCATGACAGACTACAGTTTCTCTGATATCATGAGCCAGGTGCCTAACCTGGACTTTTAAGTGTTTCTGTCATGTCCCAGGGAAGCAAAAGTGACAAATACAACATATTGTGACATGTGCCGTTATTTTACTAGCAATTTATCAGAAGGTTTAGCTAAAATAGTTTTCAATGTAAAATGTTTAATGCACAGCCATTTTAAAAATTAAGAAAGATATTATACATACAATGTTGTAGAAGGAAAACTTAAATTACATGCCCATCTCTGTCTTTCAGGTGTATATTAAGTGTTAAGTTAGAGTGTTTTGTCTATTTTTGATCATTTTAATACTTTAAAATATTTATATATTTATTATATTTCTATTCTAGAAAACATTACTAAAAATTGATTTTCTGTGATGGTTAGCTTTAATTGTCAACTCGATGCAACCTAGTATTTCCCTGGAAGAGAGTCTCAATGAAGGATTGTCTTAATATGGGAAGACCCAGTCTTCTGTGGGTAGTACCATTTCCTAGGCTTGGGGCTCCTGAATTGTGGAGTAGAGAAATCAAGTGGAATACAAGCAAGCAAGAAGCATATACGGAGGTATTCTTTCTTTGTTCTTGACTATGGGTGATGAGAGTAGCTCATACTGCTATGAATTCTCTGAAGTAGTGCTCTCTAGCCTGGAACTATGAGCTAAAAGAAATCTATCTATCTCTAGTTGCTTTTTGTCTCTGTATTTTATACAGCAACAAAAATGAAACTGGAACAATATTTAAAGGTGGGTGGGCAAGAATGCACCTCTGGAGGGTAGCTGAGATACAGGAATTGATGGATGTTTGACCTACAGTTGATTGGGAAGGGTACCTTCAGCAAGTAGAATTAACAGCTTACTGTTTATGTTTGAGGTCTGAGTTACTCTTTTACTCCTCAAGATTTGATAACATTTAGTTGAACTCTGACTTTTTTCTTGGTAGAGGGAGACAAGTTTATTTTGGGTTCTCTAAGGGAGCCATGAGACATTAAGATGGAAAGGCTCAGGTGTGGCCCCTAGGACCTCAGTGTAGATCCAGGTAGGAGGAATGGGGCTACCACACTCAATGTCTCTAGATTGTTCACCTTTCATAGTTTCCTTTCTTAGATTAGACATTTTATATGCAGCAGTTAAACTAGAAAAATGCATTTAAAAATTTCAACAGACCATGCTTGGAATCCTTAGAACTTAAAGTGAAACAGCAGATCTGAGAGGCACTGCATGCAGAGTTGCTTAGCAAAAGTTAGCTTTTGAAAAACACAAATTTTCCTTAATGTATGCATGTCTTTTATTTGCTTTTCAGAATTCAATCTTTGAGCACACCTTTTGTAGAGCAGAAGATTACCTCTGTAAATGTAGTTTTTGATGGTACAGCTTTTTGAGCTTAGACCAGAGGAGTGTGTTTAACCAAGGGCACTGCAGAAACTAAGAGGGAAGAGAACTTTGGAAAAATCCTTTTTCTTTCTTAAACTGATTGTTTTTCATTGTGGTTGTTTTATTTTCAGCAAAGGAAATTTGGAAGATAAAGGTAGAAAAAAAGGCTTGTATATTGGCTATAGGGGGGGACCTATAGTTATTACCAAAATGTTTTGAGTAGATCCTTTCGGCCTCCCTTCTGCCATATTTGAGATGTTTGTCTTTATGTTCTAGCTTATCTGGGTTGTAGACAATAGCATGGGAGGGTCAGGAGGAGGGAGAGAACTTTCTGGAAATAATCAGAAGGAGGTAGCAACAGAGGCAGAGGGAGGCTAGTGAAGATCATCACTGCAGAAATTGAGAAGCTAACCCAAGGACACTTTGCCAATACCACCAGTGTGTCACCCCATTGTTTGAGAACTTAGTCATCTTAGGTACAGTAGTGTTACAGAGAAGAACCAATTTAATTTGAGAGTGAGTTTAAACTGGAGGGCATTTTTATTAAACTGTGCTTTAAAAAATATTCAGTGCGTATGTGTTTTCGTATGTGTGTGCATGCATGTGTGTATTTGGATGAATATGTTTATGTGTGTGTTTGTGTGCATGTGAGTATATTTGTGTCTGTGTTTGTATATCTGTGTAAATGGGTTTGTACATGTGAGTGTGTTTGTGTGTGAGAGTATGTGAGCTTGTGTGGGCCTGTGTATTTGTATGTGTGCATGTGAATATGTGTGTTTGTGTGAATGACTGTGTTTGTGCATATGTGTTTGTGTATGTGAGTGTGTGTGCATGTGTGAGTTTGTGTGTCTGTGAGTGTGTGTGTGTGTGTGTGTGTGTGTGTGTGTGTGATGCTGTACATGTGAAGGTCAGACTGTGGCATCTGCTTGCTTCTACCTTTAAGTTGATGTAGGTGATTGAACTCAGCTCACTATGTAGAGACATGGTGAGCTCTGGGGATGAGACATCATAGGACACAAGGGCTGTAATTGGTGAATTTAATTTCAAATTCAGTAAACACTTAAAATGCATTTGGAGGAAATGCTATAAATGACATGTACAAATGCAGCTATCCAATCAGAGGCACCGAGCGTGGAGTATCCTTTCCAGGAAGGAGATAGCTGCCTCAGTGGATGCTAAAAATGCTCATGATCACAGATACAATGCACACCAAGTGTCTGCCCTCAGGTCACAGAGCACTTCTGTGAGTTGTCCTTCCTCCCACTCCCTCCTTCCTGCTCAGCTTTGCAGTTTATGGTTGCCTCAAGTGTCTGTTTACTGAGTGGTAATTCGAACATTTCCATAAATGGCTTCTATTCCTCCAGAACAAAATCTTTTTCTTTCATCATGGTCTGTGGTTGCTATTGTGACTGCCTGAAGTCTGATGGGGTGAGTTACAACTGGTTTACACATGGATATCATCATCTGGTCTGTGACCCACCTGCTGTCTGTAATGCAGCCCTTTCTCAGAAACCAGCCCCAGCCTGTGCAAGTGCTAAAGGGTATAAGATCATTGTCTTTATCAGGTGCTGTGGGTGCTGATGTAAAGCCTCGTTCATTCTCAAGATATTCTATGCTGTAGCTGTAGGACTGTTCTCTGAATATAAGCAAAAAGTAAATTTGCCAGCTGAAATGTAAATTTATTTAAAAATTTTTAGTAACTTGTAATAATGTGATTTATAATGATTTATCTGAATATCAGTCTCATTAATCTACAAAGTTTGAAGAGAAAAAAACAGGAATTAAGAAGTAAGGCAGAAAGAGCAACAGAATTTTATCTGGGACAAAGGTCACATGGATGTCCGGCACAAGAGGGAAATTGCTTTAGTTATCATAGGGGAAATTTGGGGACAGGGTCTAGCAATCTTGAGAATATATTAATTTGGTATGGTTTATATATGTGTACAGGAGTGGGCATTTTGTCATCCTGGGATAGAAAGGGCATCTAAGTACTGACCAGTCTGAGCATATTTTCTTACTATTGGTGACATAGACTGGAGATTGCCTGTAGATGGGACTGTAATGGTTAGTGTTCATTGTCAGTTTGACAGAATCTGGAGCTCCTGTGAAGAATTACCTAAGGTTAGCTTCTGAGAATATCTGTGAAGGACTGTCTTGATTACACTGATGTTTGAATACATCTTAAGTGTGGGTGGGATATTCCTTGGGCATGGAAGCCTGGACTGTACAAAATAGAGAAAGTAGTGGTCTTTACTGCAGAGAGATTTTTAGTGGTTCTGGGACCCAGAAATTTGACTGTGTTAGGCGAGCCCTCTACAATTGATGTTGCCTTATTGCACGTTCTGTGTATTTCATAATAACAATAAAATGCCCAAATAATCATTTCTATGCTGAATATGTTTCCTAGTATACACAGTTCACTGCTTTCCCCATATTTGTTTCCAGACATGGATGTGAGCCAAGGATTCGAGTGCCATTTTCTTTGAAATTTAAGAAATTTTAATTTAAAATTATTTGTACATGAACTAGTATGCACTGGTGTGTGCATATTTATGCAGTCCATGCAGAGGCCAAAAGAGGAGGTCAGATTATCTGAATCTACAGATGCAGCTGTGTGTGAGCCAGCTGATAAAGGTGCTGAGAACTGAACTCTGTTACTCTGGAAGGATAAGATGTGCTCTTAATTTCCAATCCATTTCTTCAGATTCTTTTAACTTTTTAATTTAATTGATTTATTATTTTTGAGTGCAAATGTGTACATGTGCATACAGAGGAACACACATGCATGCCACGATACGTTTTTGGAGGTCAGAGAACAACTTGTCTGGTCTCTTCCTTGACCACATGTGTCCTGGGAATTAAACGCAGGTCCTTATAGGCTGTGTGACATCCTTACCCACTGAGCCATCTTATGGTTCTAAGACTGCCATTTTTTTAACAGGGGATACCAATATGGTCAAGGTGCTTTGATCTTCTTTCCCCCAGTTCAACACAGTTCCATTAAAGAGGTCATCCAGGATGACCAGTCCTTTAGAAGCTCTCCCCTGGGACCAAACTTTCACTGAAACTAAACCAAATATCTTTTGATCTGGGGAAATCCTCTGGGCAGTCTGGCTGTTCTCACCCTGTGGCCTGTCTTCTAGGAATGAAGCTGTTTTTGAGAGCTCCAGAGTGGGAATATTATCTCAGAGTTTGCTAGCATACAGTGAAGGAAGACATTGTTCTTAGAAGGAAATTAGCATTTCAGTTTCTTTAGCTCATGTATAATTAGGATAAGTAACAACACATGTAACATATTATACATTACTTCATACTAGATCACTTAAATGTACCTCTTTATATTTCTCTATTCTGCATCACTACACTTTTTACTATATTTATTAGTTTTATATTAATATAAAATGTAGATAAAATTTATATTTGCATTCTATATTGTAGTTAAAATATAAAATTAATTATATTAATATAAAATGATGATGACAATAGTAGTTAATACTTTTTTGAATGTTTATTATTTTTCAAGTACCATATAGAATCAATATTTTTATTTTATCTCATTTTATTATTAATAATTTTCATATGTTAGATAAATATTATCCTATTTTTTTAATCTAAGATTTACTCCACCCCACTGTCACCCAGATTGTAAGTGGGTACAATTTAAACACAGCTTTGATTTCAATACCGGAAGTTATTAACATTCTAATCAAAATGGCATTCACTCTACCCTGCTAATAAATTTAGTTTCTAGGAAAAGTCAAGTGCTTTTGGTATGCCTATTTGTTTTTGGTAGATGCTAAGGAGCCTAGGAGGGAAAAGATAGTGTGAGTGTTAATTAAGTAGGCTTCCAGAAATAAGTACAGAGACCAAGTGGCTTTAACAATGACAGCAATTTGTTTTCTCAGAGTTTTGGAAACCCCATACATACTAGACAAGAGCTCTACCATCAAGCTTCATCTACAGCTTATGTTCTAAGTTCATGGAATGAAACAAATAAAACAAATCTTGACACATATGGTTGGATAAGAACAAACAAAAAAAAATCTCAAAGACCATAGAACTGCATAAGTATTTCAGAAATTAGCTTATGCAGCCACTGATGGCTGGGTGTGATAAAGTTTGAAGACTGATGCCACAGAAATGGTGTGATGAGGACAGAGATAGATCTGGGTGCACACAGCAATGAGCCACCAATACATACACAGGTGAGATGTCACAGAGATATCAACTGATAAGTGTGACAGAGGTAAAAAATCATAACCAGTCCAAGCAAGACTCATCCAAGGAAAACAGATGCACTGGCTGAATAGTATTTCAGAGCGATAAAATGCTCTGGGTGCTTAATTATGGAGTGTGAACAAGATGATGATACCACTTGTGTGTTTCTTTTATACATTTGTAGGCTTCTATTCCTTAGAAAAATTATGCCTTTTCCATTGTTGTATCTTCTTGACTCTTGGGAGCTCACCGTTGTCCTGTTCAGTGTTATCCTTCAAAGAGAAGATGACCTCTTCAGATTCAGTGATGACTGTAGTCAATATAGTCAACAATAACTTATTGTGCATTTGAAGGTATCTTTCTTAACACAAAGAAACAATATATGCTTCAGGCCATGGCTTCACTAATTGTAACCATTTGATCACTGTACATATATCGAGCTCTCACATTGTATTCTATAAAGATTATATAGCCAGCTGATGCGTGGGGCCTCACCCCCTCTGTGATGGTTTGTTTATGTTTGGTCCAGGGAATGGCACTGTTAGAAGGTGTGACCTTGTTGAAGTAGGTGTGTCACTGTGGGTGTGGGCTTTAAGACCTTCCTCTCAGCTGCCTCAAAGTCAATATTTTTCGAGTACCCTCCAGATGAAGATGTAGAACTCTCAGCTCCTACTGCACTACGCCTACCTGGATGCTACCATGCTCTCACCTTGATGATAATGGACTGAACCTCTGAACCTGTAAGCTAGCCCCAGTTAAGTGTTATTAAGAGTTGCCTTGATTATGGTGTCTTTTTGCAGCAATGCAAACCTTAACTAAGACACCCTCTCTGGGGGACTATTGGTAGTTAGTGGTCTTTGGGAGAGGGGTGTAGTTTTCTCCAGTGCTGTAGTCATCGATAATTTGCTCCTGCTCCAGTAGTTACAGTCCATTTATGCTCCACCAAGAAGCTCTAATAAAACTCAGTGACAAAAAGAAATCATGAAGAAAGAAGAGAATTTGTTGTGAATAAGGGTCCAGCAGGAGAGAAGGATGGAGAACGTGGTAGTTTGAATAAGAGTGGGCCCTATATATTTGAGATATATTTGAATGTATTTATACATTTGAATGCTTAGTCATCATGAAGTGGGACTACTTGAAAATGACTAAGGTATGATTTGTAGGAGTAGGTATGGCCTTGCTGGAGGAAGTGTGCCATTGGGGGAAGGGCTTCGATGTATTAAAAACTCAGGCTATTTCCAGTGTCTCTATTTCTTTCTCCTGCCTGTAGATCTGAATATATAACTCTCAACTACTTAACCAGCATCATTCTGCCTGCATGTCACCATGTTCCCTACCTTGATGATAATGGTCTAAACCTCTGAAACTGTAAGTAAGCCCCAATTAAATGCTTTCTTTTATAAGAGTTGCCATGGTCATGATATCTCTTTATAGAAAAGAATACTGGTTCTACTGGCTGGGTTTGTGACAACTTGACACAAGCTAAAGTTATCAGAGTGGAAGGAAAATCAGTTGAGTGAATGTCTCCATGATATTCAGCTGCAATTAATATCTTAATTAGTGATCAATGGGGGAGGATCCAGCCCACTGTGGGTGGTGCTATCTACAGGGTGGTCATCCTGAGTTCTATAAGAAAGCAGGCTGAGCAAGCTAGGGGAAGCAAGTCAGTAAGTAGCATCCCTCCATGGCTTCTGCGTCAGTTCCTGCCTCCAGGTTCCTGCCCTGTTTGAGTTATTGTTCTGACTTTCTTCCATGATGAACAGTAATATGGAAATGTGAGCCAAATAAACCCTTTTCTCCCCAACTTGTTTTGTAGTCATGGAGTTTCATTGAAGCAATAGAAACCCTAACTATGAAATTGACTAAGATAGAAGTTGTTTCTACAGAGCAGGGCCTGACCTTCCATATTGGAGGAATATGGAAGATTTTGGAATTTTGGACTAGGAAAGCGGTTGAATTATCTAGTAGGAATATGCAAGTCAATGGTGAAGCCATTTTGAACTGTGGGAGATCAACACAAGAGGTTTCAGAAGAGAAGGATATTAGTAAGTGGCCTAGAGATCATTCTTGTGATTTCTTGGCAAAAGATGTGGTTGCTTTCTGACTTTGACCAAAAAAATCTGCCTGAGGATAAATTGAAGAGTTTTTGGATTAACAGAATGGGCAGAGGAGATTTCAAGACAGACTGGTATTGACTGTATCGTGTGATTATTAATGGACAATCTTATGCAGATCTATAATGAAAAAGTACAAGTTGAGCAAGAAAAAACATATATAGTTTGAGGAAAAAGGGAGCACCAGGAAGTGTGATGGAGTTAAGTCTAGTGCTTAAGGAGATAAAAAGTTTAAACAAGCCTGATGATAAATGGAATTAAGGGACTGGTGACTTCAGGGCAAGATCCTAACTAGCCAAGCTTCCATCTTGAGAAAAAAAATTAATGAAAACCTTAGGCAGTGAAGAAAACCAAGGAAAATAGAAAGCTGTTGAAAATTTATTTGAATGAGGGGCCAAGTTCCAACCTAGCAAGCAGCAGAACTTGGCAACTTTGGCCACATGATTCTGTCTTTAGAGTAAAGGATATAAAAAGGGTTGTGGAATCTTCCTCTGCAGCTAAGGCAATCCAAATGATGCCAGATTCTGGAGTTACTAGGGTTGTGGGATGGCTGCTGAGGAAAGCTGTTGACTAGGTATGGAAACAGACTAAGAGAGAGAAGTGTGTTGCAGTCAACAAAGCTGAAAAGAGTTGGAAATCTGAAGTTGACATCAGACATGGAGATGCAGGGTTTGGAGTTTGCCATACTGGCTTGCAAATCCAGTATTTCCTTACTATGTTCCCTTTCCTCCATTTTGGAATAGTAATGTATATCTTGTGCCATTGTATGCTGGAAGTATGTGATCTGCTTTTTTATTTTGATTTTACAGTGGGCTACAGTTAAGAGACTGCCTTGAATCTCAGAAGAGACTTGAATTTTAAACAGTATTGAGACTGTGAAAGACCATGGGGACTTTTGAAGTTAGACTGAATGCAATTTTGCATTATGATAGGGTATAAGCCTGTATGGAGGAGTGGGATGTGATGGTTTGAATAAGAATGTCCCCCATAAACTCATATATTTGAATGCTTAGTCATTGGAGAATGGCACTATGTGAGAAGAATTAGGAGGTGCGAGTTTTTGGAATAAGACAGGAAAGATGACTAATATTTTTTATATAAATATATGAACCTGTTAAATAGTTAAATATTAGTTAGGAAAACCTTGTATTATTTGGATCTCTCTGATCCATTTCTTTTGGTTTTAACAAATGAGAAGGACCAGCTGAAGTACAAAGTATCAAAACAGACAGAAATGATGGCATATGTTTACCACTTCTCCAGCATGCTATGGCTCTGTCCAGGCACACTATGGCTGTCTGCCTCTCACACAGCAATGTCCTATTGGGCTTTGAGTAAAGCTCACTTCCCTTCCCCCACCTTTTCAGGCTAGTTAAGGTAAGTAAGGTCTTCTGTGATTGTAGAGCTTCATTGTCACCATGAGTGGGGTATACCTGTGGGTATGTCTGAGGAGTGTTCCAGAGAGGCTGAAATAAGGGAAGACCCACTTTAAATGCTAATGGAAGCTTTCCATAGATTGGTGCCTGGACTGAATAAAAAGAATGCTGAGCACCAGCATTCACCTCTCTCCCATTCCTGAGTGTGGACATGATGTGATTGGGTGCCTCAAGCTTGCCGCCATGATTTCAAGCCAGGGTTTCTCTGTGTAGCCCTGACTGTCCTGGTACTCACTCTGTAGACTAGGCTGGCCTCTAACACAGAGATCTGCCTACCACTGCCCCCTGAGTGCTGGGATTAGAGGCATGCACTGCTGCCACCACTACCCAGCTGACAGTACCCATTCTTTAATAAATGATAAGCCCAAATAGACTGCTTTGTGTTTTGTCACAGCAATTAGAAGAATAACCAAGGCAACATCTGTTGTCAGTCTTGGTGGTATGTTTTCCCTTGATGGGTTCTCTAGACCTGCTCATATGTCTGAGTAGATTTTCATAAGTTTTTACTCCTTTGAGTGTACTATTTGATTTTCTACAAGGACCCCAACTATGCTTATAAGTAGATATAAAAACATCAACAGGTTTTCCACACACCAACCATGATAACCAAGTAGTACAGAAATGCTTAGATGCTTGAGCCAATCTTCCCCATTGTGTAGGTATGTTCAACTGTATAATATATGTGGACTTATTTATATGCCTCTATTTTCTCTTGTTCACCAAATTTCTGTATTATATTCCTTAGTAATATGCTAGCAAGACCTGGTGGAAAACATAAATAAGTAAAGGGACAGAAAAATTAGAAGTGACCAAAGTATGATGCACATTAAAATTACTTTATAATGAAATGTCCAGGGGAGCCATGAGTCAGGCCTGGTTCAGAAGCTGAGCAGCTCTTAGCCTTCTGTGCTACTGCTGAGAGCTGTGGTGCATGCACAAACAAGCTCCAAAGCCTGGCTATGATGAAATGATGAATTTATATGAAAGAGACCTCTGCCTGGGCCAGCAGGGCTCCAGAGCCAAACAGCACCAGGAGAGAGCTAGCCTCCCAGGAATGTGGGCAAGCCTGTCTGCTCAGAGGGACCCACATGGAATACCGAGGACACAGGGACTGAGGAGTGGTCTTCTGGTTTCTTTTGGTGGCTGGAGAGCAGATCCTGTGACACAGGGCTCCAGACACAGACAGACACAAAGACTGAGAAACAGCTAGGAGGAAAGTGCCTTCCAGTTTCCATCTGTGGTTGGAGTCCTCTGCCCGGGCCACCAGGGCTGCATAG
This sequence comes from Rhynchomys soricoides, assembly GCA_019843965.1. NCBI lineage: Eukaryota > Metazoa > Chordata > Mammalia > Rodentia > Muridae > Rhynchomys > Rhynchomys soricoides. The sequence goes on from JADRCH010000030.1 coordinate 4,642,091, forward strand.
CCAAATAGCGCTGGGAGAAAGCTAGCCTCCCAGGAGTGTGGGCAAGCCTGTCTGCTCAGAGGGACCCACCTAGAATCCCCAGAACACAGCGACTGAGGAATGGGATTCTGGTTTCTTTCAGTCGCTGGAGAGCAGATCCTGTGACAAAGGGCTCCATACACAAATAGTGTCAGGAGAGAGCTGGTAAACCAGGAGTGCCAACATACCTTTAAGCACAGGCAAGACCACCACTTATTCTCAAATTCACTGGAACAAGAGGGACCCTTGCTGAGCCATCAGGACACAGGAAACAAGGGACAGCTGGAGATTAGACTCTTTTTGTTTCTGTCTGCACCCCAGAGCTGACCTTGCACCACAGATCTCCAAACCCAAATTTCTCTCAGAGAGAACTGATCTTCAAGGAGTATTGACACCTATGCTTGCAGAAAAGACAAGCCACATTCAGAGAGAGTAAGATCAGCTAACACCAGAGATAACCAGATGGCGATGGAAAGGGCAAGAACATAAGGAACAGAAACCAAAGCTACTTAGCATCATCAGAACCCAGCATTCCCACCACAGCAAGCCCTGGAAAACCCAACACACCAGAAAAGGAAGACTCAGACTTAAATTCACATATCAAGAGGATGATAGAAGATTTTAAGAAGGAAATAAAAACTTCCTTAAAGAAATACAAGAGAACACAGGTGAACTGGAAGCCCTTAAAGAGGACAAACAAAAATACCTTAAAGAATTACAGGAAAACACAATCAAACAAATGAACAAAACGATCCAGGAATTAAAAATAGAAATAGAAACAATAAAGAAATCACAAAGGGAGACAACCATGGAGTTAGAAAACCTAGGAAAGAAATCAGGAGTCATAGATGCAAGCATCACCAGCAGAATACAAGAGATGGAAGAGAGAATCTCAGGTGCAGAAGATACCATAGAAAACATGGACACAACAGTCAAAGAAAACACAAAATCCAAAAAGCTCCTAACCCAAAACATCCAAGATATCCAGGATACAATGAGAAGACAGAACCTGAGGATAATAAGTATAGAAGAGAGTGAAGATTCCCAACTTAAAGGACCAGTAAATATCTTCAACAAAATTATAGAAGAAAACTTCCCTAACCTAAAGAAAGAGATGAACATAAATATACAAAAAGCCTACAGAACTCCAAATAGACTGGTCCAGAAAAGAAATTCCTCCCATTACATTATAGTCAAAACACCAAATACACAAAATAAGGAAAGAATATTAAAAGCAGTGAGGGAAAAAGGGCAAGTAACATATAAAGTCAGACCTATCAGAATTACACCAGACTTCTCACCAGAGACTATGGAAGCTAGAAGATCCTGGGCAGGTCTCATACAGACTAAGAGAACACAAATGCCAGCCCAGGCTGCTATACCCAGCAAATCTCTCAATAATCATAGATGGTGAAACCAAAATATTCTATGACAAATCCAAATTTGCACTGTATTTTTCCACAAACCCAGCACTACAAAGAATATAGAGGAAAAAATGCCAACTCAAGAATGGAAACTATACCCAAGAAAAAGCAAGAAAGTAATCTTTCAACAATCTCAAAAGAAGATAGCCACACAAACATATAAACAACATTGAAAATAACAGGAAACAACAATCACTATTCTTTAATATATCTTAACTTTAATGGACTCAATTCCCCAATAAAAAGACATAGAGTGACTGACTGAATCCATAAACAGGACCCAGCATTTTCCTGCATCCAGAAAATGCACCTCTGTGTTAAAGACAAACACTACTTCACAGTAAAGGTCTGGAAAACAATTTTCCAGACAAATGGCCCCAAGAAACAGGCTGGAGTAGCCATTGTATACCAGATAAAATCAACTTTCAACCCAAAGTCATCAAAAAAGATAAGGAAGGACACTTCATCCTCATCAAAGGAAAAATCGACCATGAAGAACTCTCTATTCTGAACATCTATGATCCAAATGAAAGGGCTCTCACATTCATAAAAGAAACTTCACTAAAGCTCAAAGCACACATTGTACCTCACACAATAATAGTGGGAGACTTCAACACCCCACCATCAACAATGGACAGATCTTGGAAACATAAACTAAACAGAGACATGGTGAAACTAACAGATTCTATGAACCAAATGGGTTTAACAGATATCTATAGAACATTTCATCCTAAATCAAAAGAATATACCTTCTCAGCACCTCATGATACTTTCTCCAAAACTGATCATATAATTGGTCACAAAACAAACCTCAACAGATATGAGAAGATTGAAATAATCCCATGCCTCCTATCAGATGACTACAGAATGAGGCTGGTCTTCAATGGCAACAACAACAACAGAAAGTCCACATACACGTGGAAGCAGAACAACACTCTACTCAATGATAACTTGGTCAAGGAAGAAATAAAGAAAGAAATGAAAGACTTCCTAGAATTTACTGAAAATGAAAGTACAACTTACCCAAACCTATGGGACACAATGAAAGCAGTGTTAAGAGGAAAATTCATAGCTCTGAATGCCTCCCAAAAGGAACTGGAGAGAGCATATACTAGCAGCTTAACAGCACACCTGAAAGTTCTAGAACAAATAGAAGCTAATACTCCCAAGAGGAGTAGAAGTCAGGAAATAAACAAATTAAGGGATGAAATCAACCAAGTGGAAACTAAATGAACTATACAAAGAATCAACAAAACCAGGTGTTGGTTCTTTGAGAAAATCAATAAGATAGATAAACCCTTAGCCAGACTAACCAGAAGGCACAGAGACAGTATCCAAGTTAACAAAACTAGAAATGAAAAGGGAGATATAACAACAGATTCTGAGGAAATTCAAA
>JADRCH010000030.1:4658866-4690622 GCA_019843965.1 Rhynchomys soricoides
TCTCTCTCTCTCTCTCTCTCTCTCTCTCTCTCTCTCTCTCTCTCTCATTCTGTATTGCTCCCTCATGTAGCTTCTCTTTCCTCTCTCTTCCCGTGAGAGTTGGGGATACTTTGTCAAATCTTTTTCTGATTCATTACTTTGTCTGCCACTCAATTAGACATCACTTTCAAACACAGGTGCTCCCTTCTGCAAGCTAACTTCACCTTCATTGTTTGGAACAAAAAGTTTGTATTAAGGGCATGCCTGTATTCTAACCAAAGCGATTAAATATATGTACTAAGGTTGAGCCATACTGCAACTAGAAACAGTTTTTTTTTTTTTCAGTAAATAACACAAATTAGGGATTCACAGTGTTCGTGCCACAACAAAGTCTTTTACTGAACCTGAATCAGATCAGTTCTGAAGACCAACCAACCCCAAGGCTCTTCCTGTTTCTTCCTTCCTGGCTCTGGAGTTATAGGTGTATGTCACACACACTCAACTTAAGTACAGTGTCTAAGGATCTAAATTCAGACCTTTGGACTTGCACACCAGGCTCTTCGCTAACCAAGCCATTACCTCACCCTTTGAGGATTTTATCTATTAGAGCAGAGCAGATGGAAGAGACTGTTGGTCAATTCTTCATAAAGTAGCTGTTCGGGTCAACAATAGAGATATAGGATCAATATTTATTCTGCTCACTCTTGGTTGGGGCACTTTCGAGGCATATTTATAAAAATAACCAATATCATACAGCAGGACTAAGTCCCAGGAGCCCACAGAGACTATAGGTTCATAATTGTCTTTGGTTCTGTCCTTCCATGACTCATTTTTTTTTTTAAGTTTTATTTTTTAATTTTTTATTTTTTTTCATTTTTTCATACTTTATTTACATTTCAAATGTTTCCCCCTTTCCAGATCTCCCCTTTGGAACCTCCCCATTTCCTCCCCCCTCCCCCTGCCATATGGGGGTATTCCCCCACCCACCCACCTACCCACTCTTGTCATCCCTCCTTGGCATTCTCCTATACTGGGGGATCTGACACCCTCAGACCTAAGGGCCTCTGCTCCCCCTGATGTCTAACAAAACCCTCCTCTGCCACATACGTGGCCAGCACCATGGATCCCTCCATGTGTATTCTTTGGTTGGTGATCCAGTCTCTGGGAGTATGGAGGGGTCAGGCCAGTTGCCACTATTGCTCCCTCCCTGGGGCTGCAAACTCCCTCAGCTCTTTCAGTCCCTTCTCCAAGTCCTCCATCTGAAATCTCACACTCAGCCCTACAGTTGCTGTGATGTGACTCTTGGGTATTTTGAACTTTTGGGCTAATAACCACTTATTAGTGAGTACATACCATGTTCATTCTTTTGTGACTGAGTTACCTCCCTTAGGATGATATTTTCAAGTTCCATCCATTTGCCTAAGAATTTCATGAAGTCATTGTTTTTAATAGCTGAGTAGTATTCCATTATGTAAATGTACCACATTTTCTGTATCCATTCCTCTGTTGAGGGACATCTGGGTTGTTTCCAGTTTCCATGACTCAATTTATCCACCTGCTTTTTCTTATTCTTGGAAAAATCTCTATAAAAGCTGGTTTCTACTGTGTCTCATAGTATGCTAAGAGCTGTGGAGAATATACAGGTACCTTGGGTAAGCTGTAAGAGTAAAGTATTTTCTTAGGATAAAGATTAAACATTAGAACACAAAACTGACAAACATAAACAGGAAAATGCAAACAAAGGTCACAGTGCTCTTTGAGACATGAGAAAAACTCGTGACCAGAAGTGTCCTAAATATAGTGGATGTAGGTTCCAACCCCTTGCTTGAAATGTGACATCACAGATTGTATAAAGTCCTATGTAGTGAGTACATGTGCGCAATGTTAAACTTACATTAGCTATAGTAAGAAATGGATTTAGGTGCAATTATAGATTTAAAACAATAAGATAAAATAAATACAAAATAAACTATAGGGCTGCTGAGATAGTTCAGTGGGTAAAGACATTGTCACCAAGCCTGTTTATCTAAGTTTAAGTCTAAAGACCCACATGGCGGATCATATAACTTATTCCTCAAGTTGTCTTCTGAATTCCACATGCATGCTGAGATGAGAGTGAGTTTGTACTTATTGCAGATATACAATAAGTAAATGTAATAAAATTAAAATATATAGTAATACTTTTTTTTGTATTTTAGAACCATTATTAAGTTAAAAAAGGTTACTTTAACTCAACCACTGTGGTGGTATATCATGATGCTCAACCTGATTTCTGAGACAACTGGCAAAGCAGAATATACAGCGTGGATCTGAGCACAAATCATAGGCAGAGTGAGGTACAGTGAGAGAGTATTACACTATTTATCTGTGTATTATTTAAAACGTGGGAGTTGCTTATTTCTGGAATTTTCTATTAAGCATTTTTGGATTCTAGTTGTGGAAAAACAAAAGCATAGACAAGAGGTGTTATGACCTGGATGTTAACTATCTCCCTCATCCTCATGTGTTTGAACATTTTGTTGCTTGATGGTGAACTAGTTTGAGAGGTTGTGGAGACCTTGGGTGATGGAGTGTAGCTTGAGAAATGTACTGTTAGAAGAGTGTGGGGCATGTGGTGAGGTGCGACAAGCCTAGAGGTTTATAGACAAGTCTTCTTTCAGGGTCTAATCTCTGTTTTCTGATCTGACAACATGTGAACAAGCAGCTTCGAGTACCTGCTGCCACAGTCAGAGTTGTTCCCACTCTGTGCCTTTTGAGCCACAATGGATTCTGCATTCAAACTGTGAATTAAATTATATTCTTCTTCCCTTAAGCTGCTTCTTGTGAAGTAGTTGGTCAAAGCACTGAGAAAATAAATGACCAATATTAGTAATTAGTTCAAAACTACAGTTTTGTACCCAAAGAAGAAGAAGAACATGGGTATTGATAAGAACTGTCACCCTCTGACATTTCTACACCAATTATTTATTCATTTTTTTCTGAATTAATACTAATTCTGCCCGTTAATGTACTGTGCCATGTGGTTAGAGACTCATTTATTTATCACTGCAATCTTGGTGCTTACACAGAGACAGGTGCACTGTAGAGTAGAATAAGCATTTGCTGAGTGTATAGCTTAGTGTGTTCTGGGCAAATGAATCAGTTCATGCTGTCACTGTAGGACTGAAGTTCATGGGAAAACATAACATCAGTGTTGGGAAGTTTAGCTTGAAGCCAGGCAAAAGTCTCAGGGCTTGCTTTACAGACAGATGGAGGATGAGCAACTCTTCCAAAACCCTTCCCAATTATATAGATTTTAAAGAACAGAGTATTAGAAAAGGAGGTAATAAAGTAAATATTACAGCATACAGGGTTTGGGAGAATGCTTTAGCTGGTAAAGGACTTGCAGCACAATCATGAGACTCAAGTCCACACTCCTAGAATCCACATAATTCATAGGTAGGTATGGTGGCCACTTGTAATCCCATAATGCACAGCAGGCAGAGATGGGATCCCAGAACAAGCTGACAGCTAGACTAGCCAAATCGGTGAACTCTGGCTTCAACTGAGAGAACTTGTCCCAGTGTTTAACATAGAGAACAGTCAAGTGAGACACCCGACACCAACCTCTGGCCTCCACAGACACATGCATAGACATGCATACATACACTTATACACTACCATACACATATAAACATGTATACACATACCACACATACTACATGCAGAAATATAGTAGTATACAGAAGTTCCTTTTTTACTAGGATGGGATACTGGAGGAAAGATTTTACACTTAAAATAACTGCCTTCTTCATATTACTTAGAAAAAAATGTGCTTAAAAATTTTAAAGTAGACTCTGGCAAGGAAAGAGGTAAGCTGACTACAGATTTTCACCTCTTCTTTTCTCCATTCCTTCAAGTCCAATCCTCCAGTTCCAGTCCCAGCTCTGCAGCAGAACACCTGCAGCAGCCTCACCCCAGGTCACCTCTAGTGGACCCCATAGATCATCTCTTTCTAACCTCCCTTCCCCAACTCCAGCAGGCACTTCCTGGGAACCCATGGGCCAGTTTGGTCAGGGAAGCTGGTAGGCTAACATCAAATCTTTGCCTCTCCTTCTGCTACTCAAGGTCAAGTCCCCCAGTTTAATCCCTCACTCTGGCAGACAACCCACTGAGGCCCCTCTTCTTGCCTGCCTCCATCTCTAGTAGACCCCACAGGTCTTACCATCCTCACCACCCTCCCCTTACTCATTGCTTTATTCCCACAATCCCGATTCGACAGGCACTTCCTATAAACCCACAAGCCACTCCAGCCAGGGTAGCAGGTAGGCTGGCTGCAGATCGTCACCTCTCTCTTCATTCCTCAAATCCAATCCCACAGACTCATCTCAAGCACTGCAGCAAAATACCTGTGGTGGTCTCCCCTCTATCTCATCTCTGGTGGATTCCATAGGTGCAGCTCTTATCTCATATCCCCATTGGTTTCTTTGTTCTACCATTCAACTCCAACAGAAACTTCCTGGGAACCCATAGACCCCTCTGGCCAGGAAATTAGGTAGGCTGACTATAGATCTTTATTCTTCCTCTCCCTCCATTTCTTCAAGTCCAATCCCATAGTTTTATACCCAGGTCTGTAGTAAACCTTCTGCTGTGGCCTCTCTATATTCTCTGCCACCATTTATATATCCTAAGCAGATCCTGTTTTCTCTTTCGTGAAGCTCCTCCACTGCCCTCATCTCCATTCCTAAGTCTCAGGTCTCATGCAGAAACACATTTTACCTGGACCCCTGGTACCCTCACCTACAAGAACCCCAGAAGATTTTCCTATAGGTAACACACATCCACCACAACTCTCCTAAGAACCAGAGAGGAACAGAAACAACACCCAGGAGAATATGTCTCTACTAGAGGCAAAGACCCTACCACAGCAGGCCCTAGGTATTGCAACATCATAGAAGCATGAGAAAAAGACCTTAAAACAGCCTATATGTTAAATTTCCTTAAACAGGAAATGAATAAATCCCTTAAGGAAATTCAGGAAAACACGAACAAAAATAGAAGGAAAATGAATAAAACAGATCAAGACCTGAAAGTAGAAATAGAATTAACAAAGAAAATCCAAGCTGAGGGAAATCTGAAAGGAAAAATTGAGGAACTTGAACAGGAATGACAGAGGCAAGCTTCACCAATAAAATATAAGAGATAGAAGAGCCGATCAGGCATTGAAGACAGTATACAAGAAATAGATTCCTTGGTCAAAGAAAAATTTAAATCTAAAAATATACTGGCACAAAACACCCAGGAAATATGGGATACAATAAAAAGACAAAAAAAAAAAAAAAGATTAATAGGATTAGAGGAAGGAAAAGAAACACAGGTTAAAAGCTCAGAAAATATTTTCAACAAAATTATAGAAGAAATGTTCCTTAACCTAAAAAAGGAGATGCCCATCTAAGTACAAGAAGCATATAGAAAGCATATAGACTGGACCCAAAAAGAAATTTTTCTTCACATATAATAATCAAAACACCAAACATAAAAGAACAGAGAAAGAATATTACAAGTTGAAAGGAAAAAGAGCAAATAACATAAAAGGCAGATCTATTAGAATTATATCTGACTTTCCAATGGAGACTTTAAAAACCAAAAGAATCTAGGCAGACAGCTTGCAGATTCTAGGAGACTACTATACCCAGCAAAACTTTCAGTCACTATAGATGTAGAAAATATGACATTCCACGAGAAAACCAAATTTAAGCAACAGTTATCTAGCAATTCAGACCTACAGAAAGTGCTAGAAACTAAACTCCAACCTAATGAGGTTATCTACACCTAAGAAAGTAAAGGAAATAAATAATCTCAGGTCAGCAAAGTCAGAAGGAGCACGTGTGCATGCACGTGCATGTGCACACACACACACACACGCACACACACACACACGTCACCACCATTACTACCACCACCACCACGAACAACAACAACACAACCAGCAACAACAACAACACAACAAGAATCATTAATTATTGGTCATTGATAGCTCCTAACATCAATGGTCTCAATTTCTTAGCACAAAGACATAGACTAACAGATACAAAGACAGGATACATCCTTTTGCTTTATCGAAGAAACGTACCTTAACATCAAGAACAGACATCAGGATAAGGGGTTGAAAACAGATATTCCAAGCAAATGGATGTCATAAATAAGCTGTGTAGCCATTTTGGTATCTGGTCAGATAGACTTCAATCCAAAACTAATCAGAAGAGATAGTGGAGGACACAATATAGTCATCAAAGTAAAGCTCCACCAAGAGGCTATTGCGATTCTTAACATCTATGCTCTAAACCCAAGTTCATAAAAGAAACACTTCAATGGCTTAAGTCACATATTGATGTTCACACACTGAGACTGGAAGACCTTACTACTACACCCTCATCAACAGACAGGGTATCCAGACAAAAACTAAACAGAGAAATGCCAGAGCTAACTCAACTGGGCCTAACATATTTACAGAATATTTCACCCAAACACAAAAGAATATAATGCTTTTTTAGTAGCTAATGAAAATTTCTCCAAAATTGACCCTATATGTGGACATAAAGCAATTCTCAATAGATACAAGAAAATCAAAGCAATACTGTACAGCCTATCAGAGCACTATGGCTTAAAGCTGGAAATCAACAGAAACAACAGAAAGCTTACAAACTCATGGAAACTGAAAGCACTCTATTGAATGAAGATGAGTCATGACAAAGTTAAGAAAATAAAGACTTTCTAGAATTAAATGAAAGTGAATACATAATATATTTAAATGTATTAAACAAAATTAACACAATTCTATGAGGCAAGTTCACAGCACCAAGTCAGTACAAAAAATTGAAGATATCTCGTACTATCAACTTAACAGTAGACCTGAATGCACTAAGAAAAAGAAGAAATTATACCCAAAAGGATAGATGGCAAAATGAGTCAAACTTAGAACTAAAATCAATAAAATAGAAACAAAACAAACCATAAAAGCCAAAACAATACAAAGAAGCAATGAAACAAAGATTTGGTTGTTTAAGAAAAAAATCAATAGGATTGATAAATTTGGATCCAAATTAATTAAAAGGTGAAGAAAGAACATAAAAATGTAAAAAAAAAAAATAGAGACAAATGGGGATATAACAAGAGATATTGAGAAATCTAGAGAATTATATGGACATCCTTTAAAAACCTTTAACAAATTGAAAAACACAAAAGAAATGGATAATTTTCTTCATATATACCACTTATCAAAGGTGAATCAAGAACAGATAAGCCATTTAAATAGATTCATAACTCCTAGTGAAATAGAATTGGTCTTTAAACTCTCCCAACCAAAAACAAAACAAGCAACCAACCAAACAACCAAATAAAAAAATCAGGTCCAGATGGTTTTAGTGGAGAATTCTACAGGACTTTCAAAGAAGAGTTAAGGCCAACATGCCTCCAATTATTCCACAAAATAGAAATAGAAAGAATGTTGCCCAATTTTTTATATGAAGTTTTAGTTACACCAAAACTGCAACCTAATCCAAGAACGCATCAAAAAGATCATACACCATGATCAAATAGGCTTCATCCCAGAGATGCAAGTGTGATTCAATATAAGAAAATCAATAAATGTAATCCATGATATAAAAAAACTGAGAGCAAAACCCCCACATGATCTCCTCGTTAGATGCAGAAAAGGCCTTTGACAAAATCAGCATCCATTCATGATTAAAAAACTCTAAAGAGATTAGGGATACCATAGACATATCTCAACATAATAAAGGCAATTTATAGAAAGCCCATAACCAACATCAACTTAAATGGAGAGGAACTCAAAGCAATTCCACTAAAATCAGGAAATAATAAAAGGATGTTCATTCTCTTCATACCTATTCAATATAGTACTTAGCCAGAGCAGTATAACAACTGATGAAGAGCACAGGAAAATAAACTGAAAAGGAAGAGGTCACAGTATCTTGATTTGCAGATGATGCGAAAGTATACATAAATGAACCTGAAATTTCCACTGGGGAACACTATAGAGCTGATAAACACTTCAGCAATGTAGAAGCATACAAAATTAACCCACAAAAATCAGTAGCCCTCCAATATACAAATGATAAATGCATTGAGGAACAATATCATGAAAACAAAACCTTTCAAAGTTGCTTCAAATGATATAAAATAATTTGGAGTGTTTCTAACCAAGCATGTGAAACACTTGTATGATAGAAACTTTCAAGCCATTGAAGAAAGAAATTGAAGAGGATATTGGAAGATGGAAAGGCTCCAGATGCAGGGACTGAGGAAAAGCCGGGAGGTAAGAGCATGGAGGCTTCCACCTGTGGCGGGAGACCTCTACCAGGGCCACCAGGCCTCCATAGCCAAACAGCACAGGAAGAAAGCGAGCCGCCCACTTGTGTGGAAAAGCCAGTGGAAAGAGGACTCCAGACAAAGGGACTGAAGAACAGCCGGGAGAGAGAACTGGTCTCCAAGGAATATTGACACCTGGGCTTGAAGGAAAGACAAGCCACAGTCAGAGAGAGAAAGACCAGCTAACACCAGAGATAACTAGATGGTGAAAGGCAAGAGCAAGAACACAAGGAACAGAAACCAAGACTACTTAGCTTCATCAGAACAAAGCTCTCACACCACAGCAAGCCCTGGATACCCCAACACACCAGAAAAGGAAGACTCAGACTTAAAATCATATATCAAGAGGATGATAAAAAAGTTTAAGAAGGAAATAAATAACTCCCTTAAAGAAATACAAGAGAACACACGTAAACAACTGGAAACCCTTAAAGAGGACACACAAAAATACCTTAAAGAATTACAGGAAAACACAATCAAACAAATGAACAAAACCATTCAGGAATTAAAAACAGAAATAGAAACAATAAAGAAATCACAAAGGGACACAATCCTGGAGATAGAGAACATAGGAAAGAAATCAATAGTCATAGATGCAAGCATCAACAACAGAATACAAGAGATGGAAGAGAGAATCTCAGGTTCGGAAGATACCATAGAAAACATGGACACAACAGTCAAAGAAAACACAAAATCCAAAAAGCTCCTAACACAAAACATCCAAGATATCCAGGATGCAACGAGAAGACAGAACCTGAGGATAATAGGTATAGAAGAGAGTGAAGACTCCCAACTTAAAGGAGCAGTAAATATCTTCAGCAAAATTATAGAAGAAAACTTCCCTAACCTAAAGAAAGAGATGAATATAAATATACAAGAAGCCTACAGAACTCCAAATAGGCTGGAACAGAAAAGGAATTCCTCCTGTAACATTATACACAAAACACCAAATACACAAAATAAGGAAAGACTATTAAAAGCAGTAAGGGAAAAAGGGCAGGTAACTTATAAAGGCTGACCTATCAGAATTACACAAGACTTCTCACCAGAGACTATGAAAGCTAGAAGATCCTGGGTAGATCTCATATAGACTCTAAAAGACACAAATGCCAGCCAAGGCTGCTATACCCAGCAAAACTCTCAATAATCATAGATGGTGAAACCAAAATATTCTATGACAAATCCAAATTGGCACAGTATGTTTCCAGAAACCCAGCCCTACAAAGAATAATAGATGGAAAGTGTCAACTCAAGGAGGGAAACTACACTGAAAAAAAACCAAGAAACTAATCTTTCAACAAACTCAAAAGAAGATAGCCACACAAACATATAATCAACATCGAAAATAACAGGAAAAAACAATCACTATTCTTTAATATCTCTTAACATCGATGGTTTCAACTCCCCAATAAAGAGACATAGACTGACAGACTGGATCCATAAACAGGACCCAGCATTTTGCTGCATCCAGGAAATGCACCTCCATGTTAAAGACAAACACTACCTCAGAAAAGGGCTGGAAAACAATTTTCCAGGCAAATGGCCCCAAGAAACAGGCTGGAGTAGCCATTCTAATATAAGATAAAATTACTTTAAACCAAAAGTTATCAAAAAAGATAAGGAAGGACACTTTATCCTCATCAAAGGAAAAATCTACCAAGAAGAACTCTCAATTCTGAACATATACACCCCGAATGCAAGAGTTCCCACATTCATAAAAGAAACTCTACTAAAGCTCAAAGCACACATTGCACCTCACACAATAATAGTGGGAGACTTCAACACCCCATCAACAATGGACAGATCTTGGAAACATCAACTAAACAGAGACACAGTGAAACTAACAGATGCTATGGACCAAATGGGTTTAACAGATATCTATAGAACATTTCATCCTACATCAAAAGAATATATCTTCTCAGCACCTCATGGTACTTTCTCTAAAATTGATGATATAATTGGTCACAAAACAAACCTCAAAAGATATAAGAAGATTGAAATAATCCCTCCTATCAGATCACTACAGAATAAGGCTGGTCTTCAATGGCAACAACAACAACAGAAAGCCCAAGTACAATGGAAGCTGAAGAGTGCTCTGCTCAATGATAACTTGGTAAAGGAAGAAATAAAGAAAGAAATTAAAGACTTCCTAGAATTTAATGAAAATGAAAGTACAGCATACCCAAACCGTTGGGACACAATGAAATCAGTGTTAAGAGGAAAACTCATAGCTCTGAATGCCTCCAAAAAGAAACTGGAGAGAGCATATACTAGCAGCTTAACAGCACACCTGAAAGTTCTAGAACAAAAAGAAGCTAATATACCCAAGAGGAGTAGAAGGCAGGAAATAATCAAATTAAGGGCTGAAATCAACCAACTGGAAACTAAAAGAACTATATGAAGAATCAACAAAACCAAGAGCTGGTTCTTTGAAAAAATCAACAAGATAGATAAAGCTTTAGCCAGACTAACCATAGGGCACAGAGACAGTGTGCAAATTAATAAAATTAGAGATGAAAAGGGAGATATAACGACAGATTCTGAGGAAATTCAAAAAATCATCAGATCCTACTACAAAAGCCTATATGCAAAATTGGAAAATCTGGAGGAAATGGACAAGTTTCTAGACAGATACCAATTACTAAAATTAAGTCAGGATCAGATAAACAATGTAAACAGTCCCATAACCCCTAAAGAAATAGAAGCAGTCATTAAAAGTCTCCCAACCCAAAAAAGCCCAGGACCAGATGGTTTCAGTGTAGAATTCTATCAGACCTTCAAAGAATCCCAATACTCTTCAATCTATTCCACAATATTGAAACAGAAGGAACACTATCTGATTCATTCTATGAGGCCACAGTTACACTGATACCAAAACCCCACAAAGACTCAACAATAAAAGAAAACTTCAGACCAATTTCCCTTATGAATGTCGATGCAAAAGTACTCAATAAAATTTTTGGAAACCGAATCCAAGAACACTTCACAATGATGATTCACCGTGATCAAGTAGGCTTCTTCCCAGGGATGCAGGGATGGATCAATACCCAGAAATCCATCAATGTAATCGAGTACATAAACGAACTCAAAGAAAAACCACATGGTCATTTCACTAGATGCTGAAAAAGCATTTGACAAAGTTCAACATCCCTTCATGATAAAAGTTTTGGAAAGATCAGGAATTCAAGGAGCATACCCAAACATAGTAAAAGCAATATACAGTAAACCAGTAGCCAACGTCAAATTAAAATGAGAGAAACTCGTAGCAATGCCCCTAAAATCAGGGACTAGGCAAGTCTGCCCTCTCTCTCTCTATCTATTTAATATAGCACTTGAAGTTCTAGCTAGAGCAATCAGACAACAAAAGGAGGTCAAAGGGATACAAATTGGAAAGGAAGAAATCAAAATATCACTATTTGCAGATGACATGATGGTATACTTAAGTGACCCGAAAAACTCTACCAGAGATCTGCTACAGCTGAAAAACTACTTCAGCAAAGTGGCTGGATACAAAATTAACTGAAGCAAATCAAGTATAGCCTTCCTATACTTGAAGGATAAACAGGCTGAGAAAGAAATTAGAGAAATGTCACCCTTCAAAATTGTCACAAACAATATAAATATCTTGGTGTGACTCTAACCAAACAAGTGAAAGATCTGTGTGACAAGAACTTCAAGTCTCTGAAGAGAGAAATTGAAGAAGACCTCAGAAGATATAAAGACTTCCCATGCTCATTGATTGGCAGGATTAATATAGTTAAAATGGCCATCTTGCTGAAAGCCATCTACAGATTCAATGCTATCCCATCAAAATCCCAACTCAGTTCTTCATAGACTTAGAAAGAGAAATTCTCAAATTCATATGGAACAACAAAAATCCCAGGATAGCAAAAACTATTCTCAACAATAAAAGGACTTCTGGGGGAATCAGCCTCCCTGACTTTAAGCTGTATTACAGAGCAGTAGTGATAAAAACTGCACGGTATTGGTACAGTGATAGGCAGGTAGATCAATGGAATAGAATTGAAGACCCAGAAATGAACCCACACACTTATGGTCACTTGATCTTTGACAAGGAGCTAAATCCATCCAGTGGAAAAAGGACAGCATCTTCAACAGGTGGTGCTGGTTCACCTGGCAGTCTACATGTAGAAGATTGCAAATTAATCCATTCCTATCTTCCTGTACAAAGCTCAAGTTTAAGTGGATCAAGGACCTCCACATAAAACCAGATACACTGAATCTAATAGAAGAGAAAGTGGGGAAAAATCTGGAACACATGGGCACAGGGGATAAGTTCCTGAACAGAACACCAATGGCTTGTGTTCTAAGATCAAGAATCCACAGATGGGACCTCATGAAATTCCAAAGCTTTTGTAAGGCAAAGGGCAGTGTAAATAGGACAAAATGGCAACCTACAGATTGAGAAAAAATCTTTACCAATCCTACATCCGATAGAGGGCTAATATCCAATGTATGCAAAGAACTCAAGAAGTCAGACTCCAGAGACCCAAATAATCTTATCAAAAAATGGGGAAGAGAGCTAAACAGAGAATTCTCAACTGAGGAAACTTGAATGGCCGAGAAGCACCTAAAGAAATGTTCAACATCTGTAGTTATCAGGGAAATACAAATCAAAACAACCCCCAGATTCACCTCACACCAGTCAGAATGGCTAAGATCAAAAACTCAGGTGACAGCAGATGTTGGTGAGGATATGGAAAAAGAGGAACATTCCTCTATTACTGGTGGGAATGCAAGCTGATACAATCTCTCTTGAAATCAGTTTGGCGGACCCTCAGAAAAATAAACATAATACCTCCTGAGGACCCAGCTATTCTACTCCTGGGCATATACCCAGAAGATGCTCCAACATGTAATAAAGACACATGTTCCACTATGTTCATAGCAGCCATATTTATAATAGCCAGAAGCTGGAAACAACCCAGATGTCCCTCCCCAGAGGAATGGATATAGAAAATGTGGTACATTTACATAATGGAATACTACTCAGCTATTAAAAACAATGACTTCATGAAATTCGCAGACAAGTGGATATAATTGAAAATATCATCCTGAGCAAGGTAACACAGTCATAAAATATGAACATGGTATGTACTCACTGTTAAGTGGTTATTAGTCAAAAAGTTCGAAATATCCAAGAGTCACTTCGCAGCAACAGTAGGGATGAATGTGAGGTCCCAGATGGAGGACTTGGAGAAGGGACTGAAGGAGCTGAGGGAATATGCATTCTCAGGGAGGCAGCAACAGTGGTAACTGGCCTGACTCCTGATAATCCTGGAGACTGATCCACCAACCAAAGAATACACATGGAGGGACCCGTGGTGCTGGCCACAAATGCGGCAGAGGAGGGTCTTGTTAGCCATCAGGGGGAGGAGATGCCCTTGGGCCTGAGAGTATTAGATCCCCCAGTAGAGGAGAATGCCAAGGAGGGAAGACATGATGGGGTGGGTGGGTTTGTGGGAGAATACCCCCATAGTGGCAGGGGAAAGCGGGAGGAAATGGCGAGGTCCCAAAAGGGAGATCTGGAAAGGGGGAAACATTTGAAATGTAAACAAAGTATGAAATTAAATAAATAAAATTAAGGAGGTGTGACATCAAAAAAAAAAAAAGATGGAAAGTTCTCCTATGCTCATGGATTGATAGGATTAATATAGTAAAACATAAAGAACTTAAGAAACTAGATATCAAAAACAGACAAACAACAACATCAAAAAACAAATAACCCAATTAAATACGTAGTACAGATCTAAACAGAGAATTCTCAAAAGAGGAAATTCAATTGTTCGGCATTCTTAGTCATCAAGGAAAGGCAAATCAATCCTCCTTTGAGATTTCATCTTACATCTGCCAGAACAGCTAAGATCAACAAAACTAATGACATCTCCTTCAGCTGAGGATTGTTGGTGGGAGCGCAAACTTGTATAGCCACTGTAGAAATCAGGGTGGAGGTTCCTCAGGAAGATTTAAATTAATGCTAAGATTACAGCTACACCACTCCTGGACATGTACCCAAAGGACACTTTACACTACCAGAGACACTTGCTCAACCATGTTCACTGCTGTTCTGTTCATAATAGACAGAAATCAGAAGCAACTAGGTGTTATTCATCAGAAGAATGGATAAAGACAATGTGATACTACAGAAACAGGAGGGAGCAGGAGGAGAGAGCGTACTAGGAAAGACAATGGGAACTAGGGGGTATCTCTGAGACAAGCTAGAAACTTAGTGCAGTGGAGTCTCCCAGGAATTTCTATGAGGGGGACCCTAGCTAAGACTCTTAGCACTGGGGAATATGGAACCTGAAACAGCCATCTCCTATAACTAGGCAAGACGTCCAGTGAAAAGATTGGGACAACAACCCAGCCACAAATCCTATGTCCTGCCTACAAGATGCGTTGGGGTAACAGTGGTACAGAATGTGTGGAAGTGGCCAACCAACGACTGGTCCAGCTTGAGACCCATGTCATGATAGGGAACACACCCTTGCACTTGTTGGAGGGCCAGGTCCCAGAGGTTGGATTGCCCAGAGACCAAGGGTAGAAAATGATTCCTAATGCTGTTCTGCTATACTCATAGATTGGTGCTTAGCCCAATTATCAGAGAGGCTTCCCCAGCAACTGATAGAAACAGAAGCCATTTACACAACTATGTGTGTAATAGAGATGTTGAGCCTGTACCTTATATACCAGTATCTTTGGCACAGTAACATACTAGGTACTTTCTCAAAAGAAAACATAAGCGCCAAGCCAGCCACAAACCCATTGATTTACAGTGGTAGCCTGCCTGCAATATATACTAGTGTTAGTGCAATGGTGACATAAACCTTGTGAGAATAACCAGTCAATAATTGATTTGACTTAAGAGTCACTCAGGGAACCCATACCTGACACTGTTTGGGTGACCAACAACTTAAGACTAAATAGCCTCGGAACCTAGAACAAAACCAAATACTACTGATCTGAAACAAGAAAAAAAAATGTAGTGGTATAATGACTCCTAATAATAGTCTGCTATCCTCACAGGTTAGTGCTTTGTTCAACCAACATTAGAGAAATTTCCTCTTGCAGCAGCTGGAAGAAATACAGAGATGCACAGACAGACATTACACAGAGACTGATGTTCCTTGGAACACATAGCCTAAGTGGATTGTCTCCATCAAATCTCTCCTCTCAGAGCTCAGGGAACCCATGAGGGAGAAGGTGGAAAGAATGTAGGAGCCAGAGAGATGCAAGGAACCAAGAAAAGAAGACTCTCTACACAAGCATGAGCTAAGTTTAGGAACTTACAGAAACTTAAGCAGGAAGCACAGGGTCTGCACAAGTCTGTAGCAGGTCTTCTGTGTATATATTACAAATTCCAATGTTATGTTTTTATGGGATTCATGAGTGTGCAAGCAAGTGAGTTTCTGATTCTTATGCCTTGTCTTGGTATCTTTTACTTCTGTTGGTTTTTTTCCAACATTGATGTGATCGTTTCTGTTTTATATAATCATTTTTTTATTACATTTAAAAATGAATGAATGAATGAATGAAAACCTAGCTAGTAGGGTAAATGTTAACAACTGAACTGTCACTTAAAAAATACTTATTTTTGGTTGTGAGCCTAGCCTTTAAAGGCTGAAACATCTTTTCAGCCCTACATAGAACAGGAAACAATACAATCACAGGTGGTAGAAGGAGGGAGGGACCTAGGAGGGAGAGATAAGGGGGAAAGAAAAAAGGGGGGCAGGGTTAGGTATTGGAAGGGACAGGAGAGAAGTATAGAGGGTCAGAAAATTGAATAGAAACATATAGCATTGGGGGATGAGGAACAGGGGGTAGCCACTAGAAAGCCAAGAGGTTCCCAGGATCCAATGGTGATGACTGCACCGAAATACCCAACAAAGCAGAGATAAAACCTGTAGAGACCACCTTCAGTAGATAGGAATGACCCTCAGTTGAGGGATGGGGCCACCCATGCATCACAAAAATTTTAACTCAGAAATGTTCCTGTCCAAAGGAAAGACAGGGACAAAAAAATGGAACAGAGACTGAAGGAAAGGTCATCCAGAGGCCTCCTATCTTAGAGTTTTACTGCTGTAAACAGACATCATGACCAAAGCAACTCTTATAAGGACAACATTTAATTGGAGCTGGCTTACAGGTTCAGAGGTTCAGTCCATTATCATCAAGACAG
Organism: Rhynchomys soricoides; assembly: GCA_019843965.1. Taxonomy (NCBI): domain Eukaryota; kingdom Metazoa; phylum Chordata; class Mammalia; order Rodentia; family Muridae; genus Rhynchomys; species Rhynchomys soricoides. The sequence goes on from JADRCH010000030.1 coordinate 4,675,416, forward strand.
GAACACAGCATCATCCAGGCAGGCATGGTGCAGGCAAAGCGGAGAGTTCTACATCTTCATCTGAAGGCTGCTAGTGGAAAACTGACTTTCAGGCAGCTAGGATGAGGGTCTTAAAGCCCACATCCACAGTGACATACCTACTCCAACAAGGCTACATCTATTCTAACAGGGTTGCACCTTCTAATAGTGCCACTCCCTGGGCTGAGCATATACAAACCATAACACTGACCCACCTAGAGATCCATTCCATCTGCAGATACCAAACCCCTACACTATTGCTGATGCCAAGAAGCGCTTGCTGACTGGAGCCTGGTATGGCTGTTCCCTGAGAGGTTCTACTAGCACCTGACCAATACAGAAGCAGAAACTGACAGCCAACCATCAGACTGAGCCCAGGGACCCCAATGGAAGAACTAGGGGAAGGACTGAAAGAGCTATAGGGATTATAACCCCATAGGAAGAACAATATCAACTAACCAAGAGCTCACAGGGACTAAACCATCAACCAAAGAGTATACACAGAGTGAGCCATGGCTCCAGATATATGTATGGCAGAGGATTGCCTTATCTGACATTAGTGGGAGGGGAGGTCCTGTGGAGGCTTGATGCCCCAGCATAGGGGGATGGAGAGTGGGTGGAGGCCAGAGTGGGTGAGTGGGTGGAGGAGCACCCTCATAGAGGCAAAGGAGAGGGGGAGATGGGGGATGGGATGGGGGTTTGTGGAGGGGTAACCAGGAAGGGAGATATTATTTGAAATCTAAATGAACAAAATTATATGTATGTATATATATTTCTAGTTTCATACACTTGCATGAAAAATTCATGATATCCTTATTTTTTTCTTTTCCTCTATAACTGTATATTTATAAACTATTTGATTTCTATTTTTTATCATCACCTATAATACTAGTCATTTTATAATTCAGAGAACTTGAATCACACTGCCTTGAAGATATGTACAGATCCTGTTGATATTCAGTGTTACTCAAGCCTTCTTCCCAATATGCTTATTTTAGGTTGTTTTAACTGTATGTTTATTAAAGTAAATATTTATTAATAAAAGAAACATTACATTTTATGCTATTATAGTCATACTGTTTCAAATTGAGAGTTTAATATCAAACTAGCAGTTACTTATGCTACAGGAAGACAGAATTAACACTATTTACACCAAGCATTGAAGAGCTACTAAGCATTTGTTAGATTCTAAAGAGAAATCAAAACAGAGGATATTTGAAATGCTCAAGAAACCCCTTCAATTTGAAATGTTTCCTGACTTTCCTTAAGGAAGAATACAATTTTTATTAATTAATTAATTAATTAATTAATTTTTCATAATTTATTTACATTACAAATGTTTTCCTTTTCCAGATCTCCCCTTTGGAACCTCCCCATTCCCTCCGCCCTCCCCCTGTCACTATGGGGTATTCTCCCACCCACCAACCCACCCACTCTCATCTTCTCCTATAATGGGTCATGTAACACCCTCAGGCCCAAGGGCCTCACCTCCCTCTGATGGATAACAAGAACCTACTCTACCGCATTTATGGCCAGCATCATGGGTCCCTCCAAGTGGATTCTTTGGTTGGTGGATCAGTCTATAGGAGTATCAGGGGGTCAGGCCAGTTGCCACTGTTGCTGCCTCCCTGGGGAGGCAAACTCCCTCAGCTCCTTCAGTCCTTTCTCCATGTCCTCCATCTGGGACCTCACACTCAGCCCTACTGTTGCTGCAAAGTGACTCTTGGGTATTTCAAACATTTGGGCTAATAACCATATAACAGTGAATCATACCATGTTCATTCTTTTGTGACTGTGTCACCTCGCTCAGGATGATATTTTCAAGATCCATCCATTTGTTTGCAAATGTCATGAGGTCATTGTTTTTAATAGCTGAGTAGTATTCCATTGTGTAAATGTACCACATTTTCTGTATCCATTCCTCTGTGGAGGGTCATCTGGGTTGTTTCCGGCTTCTGGCTATTATAAATAAGGCTGCTGTGAACATAGTGGAACATGAGTCTCTATTACATGTTGGAGCATATTCTGGGTATATGCCCAGAAGTGGAATAGCTGGGTCGTCAGGTAGTATTATGTTCATTTTTCTGAGGGTCCGCCAAACTGATTTCCAGACAGGTTGTATCAATTTGCATTCCCACCAACAATGGAGGGAATTACTTTCTCCACATCCTTGCCAACATCTGCTGTCACCTGAGTTTTTGATCTTAGTCATTCTGACTGGTGTGACATGAAATCTCAGGCTTGTTTTGATTTGCATTTCCCTGATGACTAAGGATGTTGAACATTTCTTTAGGTACTTCTCGGCCATTCGAGTTTCCTCAGTTGAGAATTCTCTGTTTAGCTCTCTTCCCCATTTTTTGATAGGGTTATTTGTATTTGGAGTCTAGCTTCTTGAGTTCTTTGTATACATTGGATATTAGCCTTCTATCAGATGTAGGATTGGTAAAGATCTTTTCCCAATCTGTAGGTTGCCGTTTTGTCCTATTTACAGTGCCCTTTGCCTTACAGAAGCTTTGTAATTTTATGAGGTCCCATCTGTCGATTCTTGATCTTAGAGCACAAGCCATTGGTGTTCTGTTCAAGAACATTTACCCTGTGCCCAAGTGTTTGAGGCTCTTCCCCACTTTCTTTTCTATTAGATTCAGTGTATCTGGATTTATGTGGAGGTCCTTGATCCACTTGGACTTGAGCTCTGTACAGGGAGATAGGAATGGATCGATTCGCAATCTTCTACAAGTAGACTGCCAGTTGAACCAGCACCATCTGTTGAAGATGCTGTCTTTTTTCCACTGTATGGTTTTAGCTCCTTTGTCAAAGATCAAGTGACCATAAGTTTGTGGGTTCATTTCTAGGTCTTCGATTCTATTCCATTGATCTACCTGCCTGTCACTGTACCAATACCATGCAGTTTTTATCACTACTGCTCTGTAGTACAGCTTGAAGTCATGGAGGTTGATTCCCCCAGAAGTCCTTTTATTGTTGAGAATAGTTTTTGCTATCCTGGGTTTTTTGTTATTCCATATGAATTTGAGAATTGCTCTTCTTAGGTCTATGAAGAATTGAGTTGGGATTTTGATGGGGATTGCACTGAATCTGTAGATTGCTTTCAGCAGGATGGCCATTTTAACTATATTAATCCTGCCGATCCATGAGCATGGGAGATCTTTCCATCTTCTGAGGTCTTCTTTGATTTCTTTCTTCAGAGACTTGTAGTTCCTGTCATACAGATCTTTCACTTGTTTGGTTAGAGTCACACCAAGATATTTCATATTGTTTGTGAGAATTGTGAAGGGTGTTATTTCCCTAATTTCTTTCTCAGACTGTTTATTCTTCGAGTATAGGAAGGCTACTGATTTGCTTGAGTTAATTTTGTATCCAGCCACTTTGCTGAAGTTGTTTTTCAGCTGTAGCAGTTCTCTGGTGGAGTTTTTCGAGTCACTTAAGTATACCATCATATCACCTGCAAATAGTGATATGTTGATTTCTTCCTTTCCAATTTGTATCCCTTTGATCTCCTTTTGTTGTCTGATTGCTCTAGCTAGAACTTCAAGTACTATATTGAATAGGTAGGGAGAGAGAGGGTAGCCTTGTCTAGTGCCTGAATTTATTGGGACTGCTTCTAGTTTCTCTCCATTTAGTTTGATGTTGGCTACTGGTTTGCTGTATATTGCTTTTACTATGTTTAAGTACGCTCCTTGAATTCCTGATCTTTCCAAGACTTTTATCATGAAGGGATGTTGAACTTTGTCAAATGCTTTTTCAGCATCTAACAAAATGACCATGTGGTTTTTTCCTTTGGGTTTGTTTATGTAGTGGATTACATTGATGGATTTCCAGGTATTGAACCATCCCTGCATCCCTGGGATGAAGCCTACTTGATTATGGTGAATGATCATTGTGATGTGTTCTTGGATTCGGTTTCCAAGAATTTTATTGTGTATTTTTGCATAGATATTCATAAGGGAAATTGGTCTGAAGTTTTCTTTTATGTTTGTGTGTTCATGTTTGTTGTGTCATTGTGGGGCTTTGGAATCAGTGTAACTGTTGCCTCATAGAATGAATTGGATAGTGTTCCTTCTGTTTTTATTTTGTGGAATAGACTGAAGAGTATTGGTATTAGGTATTCTTTGAAGGTCTGATAGAATTCTGCTCTGAACCCATCTGGTCCTGGGTTTTTTGGTTGGGAGACTGTTAATGACTGCTTCTATTTCTTTGGGGGTTATAGTACTGTTTAGATGATTTATTTGATCCTGATTTAACTTTGGTAATTATTATCTGTCTAGAAACTTGTACATTTCCTCCAGATTTTCCAATTTTGTTGCGTATAGGCTTTTGTAGTAGGATCTGATGATTTTTTTAATTTCCTCAGAGTCTGTTGTTATATCTCCATTTTCATTTATAATTTTGTTAATTTGGATACTGTGTCTGTGCCCTCTGGTTAGTCTGGCTAAGGTTTTATCTATCTTGTTGATTTTCTCAAAGAACCGGCTCTTGGTTTTGTTGATTCTTTGTATAGTTCTTTTAGTTTCTACTTGGTTAATTTCAGCCCTTAATTTGTTTATTTCCTCCCTTCTACTCCTCTTGGGTGTATTAGCTTCTTTTTGTTCTAGAACTTCCAGGTGTGCTGTTAACCTGTTAGTGTATGCTCTCTCCAGTTTCTTTTTGGAGGCATTCAGAGCTATGAGTTTTCCTCTTAATAATGCCTTCATTATGTCCCTTAGGTTTGGGTTACTAGTACTTTCTTTTTCATTAAATTCTAGGAAGTCTTTAGTTTCTTTCTTTATTTCTTCCTTGACGAAGTTATCATTGAGTAGAGTGTTGGTCAACTTCCACCTGTATGTGGACTTTCTGTTGTTGTTGTTGCCATTGAAGACCAACCTTAATCCATAGTGATCTGATAGGAGGCATGGGATTATTTCAATCTTCTCATATCTGTTGAGGTTTGTTTTGTGACCAATTATATGATCAGTTTTGGAGAAAGTATCATGAGGTGTTGAGAAGGTATATTCTTTTGATGCAGGATGAAATGTTCTATAGATATCTGTTAAATCCATTTGGTCCATAACTTCTGTTAGGTTCACTGTGTCTCTGTTTAGTTTGTGTTTCCAAGATCTGTCCATTGATGTGAGTGGGGTTTTGAAGTCTCCCACTATTATTGTGTGAGGTGCAGTGTGTCCTTTGAGATTTTGTAAAGTTTCTGTTATGAATGTGGATGCCCTTGCATTTGGAGCATAGATGTTCAGAATTGAGAGTTCTTCTTGGTAGATTTTTCCTTTGATGAGTATGAAGTGTCCTTCTTTATCCTTTTTGATGACTTTTGGTTGAAAGTCAATTTTATCCTATATTATAATGGCTACTCCAGCCTGTTTCTTGGAGCCATTTGCCTGGAAAATTGTTTTCCAGCCCTTTACTCTGAGGTAGTGTTTGTATTGAACACGGAGGTACGTTTCTTGGATGCAGCAAAATTCTGGGTCCTGTTTATGGATCCAGTCTGTCAGTCTATGTCTTTATTGGGGAGTTGAAACCATTGATGTTAAGAGATATTAAAGAATAGTGATAGTTGTTTCCTGATATTTTTGATGTTGTTTATATTGTGTGTGTGGCTATCTTCTTTTGAGTTTGTTGAAAGATTACTTTCTTGCTTTTTCTTGAGTGTAGTTTCCCTCCTTGAGTTGGCGTTTACCATCTATTATTTTTTGTAGGACTGGGTTTGTGGAAACATACGGTGCAAATTTGAATTTGTCCTAGAATATTTTGGGTTCACCATCTACGATTATTGAGAGTTTTGCTGGGTATAGCAGCCTTGGCTGGCATTTGTGCCCTGTTAGAATCTGTATGAGATCTGCCCAGGATCTTCTAGCTTTCATAGTCTCTGGTGAGAAATCTGGTGTAATTCTGATTGGTCTGCCTTTATATGTTACTTGCCCCCTTTCCCTTACTGCTTTTAATATTCTTTCCTTGTTTTGTGTATTTGGTGCTTTGGCTATAATGTGATGGGCGGATTTTCTTTTCTGTTCCAGTCTTTTTGGCGTTCTGTAGGCTTGTTGTATATTTATGTTCATCTCTCTCTTCAGGTTAGGGAAGTTTTCTTCTATAATTTTGTTGAATATATTTACTGGTCCTTTAAGTTGGGAGTCTTCACTCTCTTCTATACCTATTATCCTCAGGTTCTGTCTTCTCATTGCATCCTGGATATCTTGGATGTTTTGGGTTAGGAGCCTTTTGGATTTTGTGTTTTCTTTGACTGTTTTGTCCATGTTTTCTATGGTATCTTCTGCACCTGAGATTCTCTCTTCCATCTCTTGTATTCTGTTGTTGATGCTTGCATCTATGACTCCCGATTTCTTTCCTATGTTCTCTAACTCCAGGGTTGTCTTCCCTTGTGATTTCTTTATTGTTTCTATTTCTGTTTTTAATTCCAGGAATGGTTTTGTTCATTTGCTTGATTGTGTTTTCCTGTCATTCTGCCCATTTGATTGTGTTTTCCTGTAATTCTTTAAGGTATTTTTGTGTGTCCTCTTTAAGGGTTTCCAGTTGTTTACCTGTGTTCTCTTGTATTTCTTTAAGGGAGTTATTTATTTCCTTCTTAAAATCTTCTATCATCCTCTTGAGATGTGATTTTAAGTCTGAGTCTTCCCTTTCTGGTGTGTTGGGGTATTCAGGACTGGCTGTGTTGGGAGAGCTGGGTTCTGATGAAGCCATGTAGTCTTGGTTTCTGTCCCTTGTGTTCTTGCCCTTGCTTTTCACCATCTGGTTATCTCGGTTGTTAGCTAGTCTTTCTCTCTCTGACTGTGGCTCGTCTTCCTTCAAGCCCAGATGTCAATATTCCTGGGAGACCAGCTCTATCTCTCAGCTGTTCTTCATACCCTGTGTCTGGAGCCCTCCTGTTGCTGGCTTTTCCCACACATAGGCGTCTCACTTTCTCCCTGTGCTGTTTGGTTATGGAGGCCTGGTGGCCCAGGCAGAGGTCTCCAGCCATAGGTGGAAACCTGCAGACTTTTCCTTAGTCCCTGTGTCTGGAGCCCTCCTTCTGCTGGCTCCTCTATACAAGTGGGTGGTTCACTTTCTCCCTGGGCTGTTTTTCTATGGAGGCCTGGTGGCCTAGGCAGGGGTCTCTGGCCACAGGTGGAAGCAGGCAGGCTCTTAGCTCCGGGCTTTTCCTCAGTCCCCATGATGTCCTTATTTTTAATAGGTGAATAGTATTCCATTGTATAAATGAACCACATTTTCTGTATCCATTCTTCAGTTGAGAGACATCTGGATTACTTTCAGTTTCTGGATATCATGAATAAATCTGCTATGAACATAGTGGAGCATGTGTCCTTGTGAAATGTATTAATTAATAAATCCCAATTCAAGGTTACTTTTTGCCTCAATTGTTTATGTTCCCAAATGAAACACACACACACACGCACACACACACATACACACACACAACCTTTATATTTTGATATGCCTTATGCAGCACAGTAGCTAGACAGCTTCCTAGCCTCCCTACTGCGAGAATCTATCTTCCGTAGATAATTCCGAGTTACTAGTTACTAATTTATGTGTTTTATCTTGGCAACTTCTGACCCAATTGAGCATCCCTCTGTTCTGTGCTTTCCTGGGCCCTTTCCATGGTAGCAGGAAATGTCTGCATTTTTCTCAGTCATGGTACCTCTCTCTTTCTTCTTCCTCTGCTTCCTAAGCCTTGGAAATCCTAAAATCCTGCCTCTGTCTGTCCTTCCCAGCTACTGGCTGCTGGAGTCTTTACTAATCAATCAGAACCAACTAAGGGCAGGTTCCCAGAAGGTGCTTGCAGACACTTCCTTGCAAACAGCTTTTTTGGAAAACATAATTTGCATTTGTAATACAAGTAGCTACACCTTGTGGTATTGTGGAGCATCTTTGGTTATATGCCCAGGAACATTATACCTGGTCTTCTGATAGAACTATTTCTGGTTTTCTGAGAAACCACCAGATTGCTTTCCAGAGTGTCTGTATAAGTTTGCAATCCAAGCAGCAATGGAGGAATTTCCTCTTTCTCCACATCCTTGCTAGCATGTGCTGTTGCTTGAGGTTTGGATCTTAGCCATTTTGATGGGTGTGAGGTTGATTTGCATTTCCCTGATAACTAAGTGCTTCTTGACCATTCGAAATTCCTCTGTTGAGAATTCCTTGTTTAACTGTGTAGTCCACTTTATAATTGGGTTATTTGGTTTGTTGCAGTCTAACTTTCTGAGTTCTTTATAAATTTTGGTTATTAGCCCTGTCAGATGTAGGGTTGATGAAAATTCTTTCCCAGTCTGTAGGCTGCCATATTGTCCTATTGGCAGTGTCCTTTGCCTTACAGAAGTTTTGAAGTTTTATGAGGTCCCATTTACCAACTGTTGATCTTAGAGCCTGAGCCACTGGTGTTCTATTCAGGAAATTGTCTCCTGTACCAATGCATTCAAGGCCATTTCCACTTTCTTTTCTATTAGATTTAGTGTTTTGTTTTATATTGTGGTCCTTGATCCACTTGGACTTGAGTTTTGTGCAGGGTCATACAGATGGATCTATTTGCATTCTTCTACATGCAGTCATCCTGTTAGATCAATACCATTTGTTGATGGTGCTTTTCTTTTTTCTTTCTTTCTTTCTTTCTTTCTTTCTTTCTTTGTTTTTTTCTTTTTTCTTTTTTTTTTTCTATTTTGAACTGAATACTTGTTGAAACAGTGAAAAGTTAGTTTTCTTCATTTGAGCGACATTGGGTATATTAACCACTCCAGGGCAGGTTTCATTTTTAGGAATAGTTGACCAACATATAATAGACTCCCCAGTTTTTTTGTACGCTTGTATTTGATTATAGTGTTTTCTTTCATTTTGGGTGTGGTTTTATTTTTTTTCTTGTTGTATTGGGTTTTTGCTTAATTTTTGAGAAAGCACTTAAACTTTGGTTCATAGGGAACTGGAGAGCATATGGAAGGACTTGGGGGAGGGCAAGAGCATGATCAAAACGTATTTGCATTTAAAAGTTTTTTAACAAAGTATATAAAATACAGTGAATTAAAAATAATTTTTAAAGTACATATATTGTGTATAAGCTCACTCTGATGAATTTTGAAGATATAAAATACAGAATATTTCCTGAGTTTATGTGCCATGGTTATGCATGGGCTCTGCTGATCCATTCTGTATTATTCCAATTTTGAATATATGCTATGAAATTATGCACAAACTATAGATTCGATTTAGAAACTTTTTTTACTGTCTTTTTGAACAAATGGCTTAACTTAAAATTCATTATATCATACTTGATGGTTGAGAAGAATAAAATTTACTCTAAATTGGTGTTTTATAATGAGAAATAATATTCAGTTATTACAGAAATTGCAAAGTAGAAAGAGCCATGCTCTAGCTGGCTGCTGCATAATTGCAATTTCAGTGCTGGAGAAGCTGAGGCAGGACAGCTACACGTTTGAAGCCAGCCAGGATTACACGTGAGATCCTGTCTCAAAATAGAATGAAAGAGGGAAAAGGAGAGAGAGAGGGAGGGAGAGAGGGAGAGGGAGAGAGAGAGGGAGAGGGAGAGGGAGAGGGAGAGGGAGAGGGAGAGGGAGAGAGAGACAGGGAGAAAGAGAGATGGGGGTTGGGGAACACCACAAGTAGAACATTGTAGGCCAAAATTTTATCCCTGTCACCACTCAGCTGGAGTCCTTTGTCTGTTGTGTATTTTTTATTGCCTTTCATTTTTAAAATAATAATAGAAATGAGCCTATTATTTATGCTAGAATTATTGTGAAGATTAGGTATAAGTGATAGTAGCTATTTTTCTTTAATAGTTTCTGACCCTTTTCTATGCAATTTTTTGTCTTTGTGTGAATGCATGTGTATATGTGTGCACATGTACATAGAGGTGAGAGTTCCATCTTCCTAATTTTTAAAAGTTTTTTACTTTATTCTTTGAAAATGTCATATATATTGTGGTGATCTGAATGAGAATGGCCCCCATAGCCTCATATGCCCAGTTGCCAGTAGATGGAAGAGTTTGGGAAGGGTTAGGAGGTGTGGCCTTATTGGAGCAGGTGTGTCACTAAGGGTGGGATTTGAGGCTTTGAAAGCTCACACTATTCCCAGTTATCTCTCCCTCTGCCTTGTGGTTATGTCTCAAGATGTGAGTTCTCAGCTACTGCTCCAGCACCATGCCTACCTGTTCTTGCCATGATGGTAATGGATTCTGACCATCTGAAACTGTAAGCCTCCAATAAACTCTTTGTATACATTGTCTTGGTATGGCATCTTTACAAAATTACTAAAGTAACTATGACACATATACACAATATATTTTTACTTTATCTACTTTTCACTATCTCCTTCCAACTTTCCTGGGCATTCCCAACCTCTCTCCTTCCAGACTTCATGATCACTCTCTCTCTCTCTCTCTCTCTCTCTCTCTCTCTCTCTCTCTCTCTGAGACTGTGGAGGACAGAGTGGGTATCAGATCCCCTGCACCAGGAGTTACAGGTAATCACGAGGCATGCAATGTGGGTATTAGCCAGCAAACACAGGTCTTCTGCAAGAGCATTATGTGCTTTAACTGCTGAACCAACTTCACAGCCCCACATGTTTATATTATTATTGTTATTATTATTAGGTCCTAGTGTTCAGTTAGTGCTGATATGCACATTAGGGTGGGTCCATCCACTTAGTTATGGGCAACCTTTTAGTGCCACATACCTAAAGAAAAATGACTTCTCTCCCTTAGTAGCCATCAAATTCCATTTGCTCTTTAACCAGAGGTAGACTTTGGGGGTGGGGTGGGGGCTTCCTATTGATGTTGGAATTTTGACTGACTTGAACTTGTGAAGACAACCATAGTTGTTGTAAGTTGATACATGCATCAATTATGTTAAGTGTAGAAAACAGTATTTCCCAGTGCTCCTCTCCATATTCCAGCTCTCTGCCCACTCTTCTCTGTTCTCTGAGGCTTGGATGGTGGGATCTCTCTCTCTCTCTCTCTCTCTCTCTCTCTCTCTCTCTCTCTCTTATATATATATTACTTATTTATAGCTATTCACTCACAGACATGTTTTCTCTGCAATTTAAGTATCTTCATTAATCACTGCTCACTGCAGAAAGAGCTTCTCTGACCAAGGTTGAAGGTAGAACAATCTATGGGTATAAATATAAACATTAGGAAGGTGAGCTTGATGATTGGAGTATTTAGTGAACACCAGTAGATTGCCCTCCCTAGGGCCTATGATCTCCCCAGTCATGGTATCTGAATGTGTTTACAGTACAGGTCATGAAATCCTTCCAGGGAGCAGGGTTCACTTCTAAACACAAAGTGGTAGCTTAGTCCCATAACTATCTTGCTGCTTGTACCAGTGGGCACAACTTGCCTGGCATGTCAATATTATATCGTGCAGAGTGCTGTGCTGGGTCAGACCATTGATGTCTTTTCTCCTGCAGCTATCTGCTTAGCACCCATTTGTAGCCAGCTGGTTCTTTAAAGAGAAAAAAGGAGTTTTGCTCTAATATTCTTCCCCATCTATGACAATTCCCTCAAAAAGACCCAGAGCAGCCTAACACTTCTCTGTTGGTGCTAAGTGATTTGGCCCCAGGAAGGCAAACCCACTTCTGTTTACCAGGGCTTATCGACAGCTGGTGAGAAGGCACTGTGCTTCTTGTAAGGTCCATGGGAAGAGCACATGGTTTGGTGGCAATGGTCCCTGCTTCAGTTGCTTTCATAAATCTTACTCACAATGCCGCATTTGACATCTCAATTTCTTCTTATCATAAGCTAAGTAACAGTTTAGGTACACCGTAGTACGTTTGGAATGAAAATTTTCTAGGCTTTGCCAGTTTTCTTTCCTGTTATTTAAACTTGCTTCTTATATGACAAACTCAGCAGCAATTGTGACTTCAATTCTATTGAGCTTTGTCAAAGTAGTTAATACACTGCTGAGAAGAACAATTCTCTTTTTAATACTCACATTTCTTTGGTTTATATATTTTTTTCTTAGGATTTGCAACTAAATATGGTAATTAGAAAAAAAAAAACAGCCTACAAAATGACCAGTTTATCAAGGCTGTTTTATCCCTTCTGTTGATCCTACTCCGGACCGTCTTACCCATTCTCTTGCTCTCCTACTGTTCCCCTTCCTCTGTGGGCCAGCCCCCTCTCTCTGTGGGCCAGCCCCTTTTCTGCCTCCCCCTTTCTGCCTTCAGAAATATATATATATATATTCTGTGACTCTTGTTTTCACACTCCAGTTACATAAGATTTAATTAGATTACATGTTAATTAAATAAAAACAAACTGACACAGCAGATTGAAGAGGATACAGAACTTACTTTGTTTGGTACACAATTCAAAGTTTCGGGCAGAGGAGCAGGCAGACATGCCTACTAACAGCTGGCATCAATGGCCTTGACACAGGAAAGCAAACTTTTGATTACTATTGTGCGTTGAGTCAGTTAAGTAGGAGCTGACTAAAAGAACAAACTGAATTATAGACTGCTCCATGCCTTTTTCTTGCAGAAAACATAAAATGAATTTAAATGGGCGATGTGGCTACTTTTATGCAATACTGAACACAGAACAAAATGTAAATCAACATCAGCTATCCAGATGTGTCAGCTTATAAAGACATGATTTTAATGATTGAATATTTCAGTCCTCATTTGGGTGCATTTTTCTTTTCTCTTCTCCTCTCTTCCTCCTCCTCCTCTTCTTCCTCCTCCTTTTCTCCTCCCCCCTCTCTCCAAGACACTTCACTTTAGGTACTCAATAAATACTTGCTTAATTTTAACAGTAAACCCAGTGAAGCATTCTCCTGGTTTTCTGATTTTTAAGTAGTTGTGCAATTTTGGGTTCATCACACAGATAAGTTACATTGTAAGCAAAAAAGTCCCATAAGGTAAGCTCCTACTTGTAGGACAGACAAGACTTTCAGACATCATGTGGTTAATAGAGTGTTACTTGAGTACAACCTGAAAAGAAGAGAAGATTTAAGGTCCAAGGAGCTCAACTGGTTCAAAACCCTACACAAATGACATGGAGTGGGTTTAATAATAGCTCAAGGGGCCTTTGTGGATAGTCTGAAGCAAAGACAAGGAACATATTTTGGATGAAGAAAGAAGTTGGCTGTAAATAACATAAACAGATTCTTTTCAATCTGCATAGCTATATTCCATTCTTCATTATAAAAAGCAAAAGAAAAGAGAAGGAAGAGAAAGGCAGTGGCAGAGGACAAGGCTGAGACACAGAAGGGGGCAGCAGAAGGGAGGTGTGGAAGCTGCTGGCTTGCCACCAGAGACCATCTCAGAACTGGAGCTGCCAGCTTTCCTGAAAGATGTAGATTTGGGATCCCAAGGTTTGCAGAGTCTGTTGTTTAATTTACAAAACACACTTCTGTTATTTACCTAGGGAAATGCAAACTCGACTATGGTACTGAAGGTTTCACCTTACTGTTCTTCTCCTTGGGTTATTTTTCTCTCAAGTTCTTAGAGATTTCATTTACTTTCTTAAGATCTCTACAAATCCACCTTCTGAAAAGCAGGACTGTAATCTCCGAGGGCAAATGCTTACACTGCAGCAATGGGATTCATCAGGGTGCCTTGTCCACATATTGGAGGAAGTCAGCCTGATAATTTCTCAGGGACATAGAAAATAAGAACAGAGCAGATGTCTAATTAGAATACAGATATAGACTTCAGCTCCCATTAAATGGAAATTACTGTTTCTACATCTTGCTTTGGTCATTTTGTTCAAATGTTGTCTAGCATGTTTCTTCTCTAGGCTCCATTGTGCATGTTGATGTAATGCCCTTCCTACTGATGTATTTGATATTGTCAATATCCAGCTCTGAACGACTAGACAACAGAACAGCTCCAACATTAAACTGATAGTTGTTTCTCTTCACAAAACGATGACTGTAATTGATAAGGACAAAACAGAAGAGGCGCAAAGCTACTAAACTTGAAAGTATAAAAACTTTAAAACATTTTTAGGTCATTTTAGTGTATTTACTTAGAGAAAATATAATTGTACTTGCTAAATGGAATTTGAACATGTTTTCAGAAATATGTGCTTCAAAATAAATGATAATTTCTATTAAAATCATATGTTTAAATTATTGCAACTTTGTTCATGTAATACCTAATATCCTATGGATATCAGATGGATAAGAATAATGTTAATAAACACCTAAAATAATTAAAATAGTACAGCAGCATACATTAACACGATGTGGACTGGAAACAAGTTTGTGAAAAAGAAAACAGAAAGACTGTGTTGATATATAAAATTAACTTTTTGAAAACATAGAATATACCATGTTCAATCAAAACATAAACTAAAAATTGGGAACATACCCGTAAAAGTTAAATACAGAACATATCACAGAAAAGAGAGAAAATTCAAAACCTACTACAAAGTACACAAAAATAGAATTCTATATTACTAATAATTAAAGTAATAGAATTTTTAAGCAACTGCTCATTTTCATTACTGAGCCTACCTGATGTTTAAAGTAATCATGATGCCCAGTTCCTGAAAAGTGAAACAAGGCATGCACACATCAACTCACGTGGTTCATTTTCTAGCACATACACTGCTGGGGGAGGGGGTAAGGGTGATGGAACAGGGACAGATCACAAAGGATGCACAATAGATCTGTTTGGTCTGTGATTTATAAAAGAACCTTGCACATCCTTTCATTGGCAGGAGGTATGAATGAAAAATAAGTGAAAGAAAAAGAAGTAGGCATATGGATTTGGTGATCAATTTAAGTTCATTGTTGAGGTATGAGTATCCACTATAATATCTGTACATAGATAAATAATTAATTTTATTAAAAACTCATTGAGTAGTTTATCCTTGCTTCCCCCGGCACCCTTCTTTTCTTCTTTCTTTGTTTCTTTGTTTGTTTCTTTCTTTCTTTTTGGTTTTTTGAGACAGGGTTTCTCTGTGTAGCCCTGGCTGTCCTAGAACTTACTCTGTAGACCAGGCTGGCCTCAAACTCAGAAATCTGCCTGCCTCTGCCTCCCAAGTGCTGGGATTAAAGGCGTGTGCCACCACTGCCCGGCCCTTTCTTCTTTCTTTATGCTCCCTATAACCCCTCTCATCCTTTCTGCCTCTAGTGCTAGAGATGGAACCAGAGCTTTGTGCATTCCAGGCAAGTGCTACTTCTGAGCTTTGTGCATGCCAGGCAAGTGCTA
>JADRCH010000030.1:4690632-4720166 GCA_019843965.1 Rhynchomys soricoides
AGCTTTGTGCATGCCAGGCAAGTGCTACTTCTGAGCTTTGTGCATGCTAGGCAAGTGTTACTTCTGAGCCATATTCTTGGGTTCTTTGCTGTACATTTGACCATAGAACTGTAGAGACCTGCCAGTATTTTACACCATTTTATGTTTTGCATCCTGATCTATTTCCTACTCTTGTATTTAAAAGATTAAGTCCTACAGATAGAAAACTTACTAGCATTCATGAGTTAGAACAGGTAACTCAGCTAATCTCAGAAAAAGCAGTGGGGGTTGAATAGAATTCTAGTCTTCCATTCATTTTCTTGGGTAAAATCAGAACACTTGCTTTTGTTGTTGGCTAAACCACAGCTTCATGTGGTTGGGAAGGATGTTCCCTTTGATTTCAGACTTTTGAGAGTTCTCTAAGTGTTCAAGGACTAGGATATGGGCATTTGCCTAATAGAACTTTTCCTTCTCAATGCACAACTGTGGTGAACAAAGAGAAAGCCTGTCCCTCGGTTTCGTCTAGCTTATGAGAGAGGTCAGCTTTATCACCATCCCATATGGAGGAGGTCCATTGTTTAGTCTTGAAGAAAGAACATAAACATTCTTTTCTCTCTTTGTTTGTTCAGCCAAAGAAAGGCTCTCCCTTTCCTGTCTTCAACAGGATCAGTACACAGAGTCACTTCCTCTACTCAGTGACTTCTGCAAACTCGGTCAAAGATGCACAAACTGCATTTCTGTGTTCTTGTGTCTAATGCAGTTTTAGATACAATATAAACACTGGAGACATTTGCTTTTGTTATATAGGTCATCAACCTTGAGAGATCTTTGTTTGGTTGGTTCCAGCCCCCCTTTTTTACTAGCTCTTTGAGAATTTCCTACTGTTTATTTTGATCACATTCATCTCCCTACTCATAAATGTGTAGTCTTCCTCTGGAGCATCACCAACCTAGTAGAAGTCTCACCCTTAGAGAAAGCCGATTCTCTCTCCCAACAGCTATCAATTTCTAACAGCTTCAGACCTAGGGCTGAGACTTCAAGCCCACTGCTCTCTATGGTGGGATTTTGCTTGGCTTGAGCTTATAGAGGTATTTTATATGCTGTTAGAACTGCTGTTAAGTTTTATGTGCAGGTGCCCTGCAGGGACTGGAAAAACAATGTTTCCTCACACTTATCCCCTGGCTCTGGCTATTATAATCTTCTGACCCCAGTTCCATAAAGAGGGGTGTGATAGGTCTGAGTATTCCACAGTCTCTTATCCTTTGAACACTGATCAGTTGTGGTTCTCTGTGTTAACTGCCACCTACAGCAAAAAGATTTTCTGATGAGGGTTGAGAGATATACTAATCTATGAGTATAATGATAAGTAATTAGGAGTCAGATTAATACTATGTACATTTACTGGAGTAGTGGGGGTGGTGGTGGTGGTAGTAGGTCTCCCCTAAGGCCTATGACATGTCTAACCACATGTTTTTGGCTCCAATAATGGTGCCAAGTGTGGGTTTCAATTTGTGGAGAGGGACTTAGATGATTGGTTATTCCGATGGTATTCATGCTACTAGTGTACCAGTGGGCACATCTTGCTAAGATAGCCATTACTGCAGCTCACAGGGTTCACAGCTGGATGAGACTGACAACTTTTCTCCTCCAGTAGCATGCATAGCACCTTCCAGCACTGTGAAAGTCAGTAGGTATGCAGCTTGATTTCTGTCTGTTCAGTTCCGGCTTGATTTCTCCATGGTCTATGACTCAAGGATGCAGTGTCTTCAACAATAGCTTTTCATTAAGTTGTAGTGGACATCTGATAGCAGTGGCAATAGCCTGTATTGTCTGTGTTTCTAAGTTGTTCTTTCAAGTACTTTACATATAAACATATTTTCCTGGTTTCTATGCTTTTACATGTATCATACAAATGAATTTATGTTCTGCATCATGTTAATACTCTAATACTTTGGTATGCACTCGGGTCAAAAGATACTTTTAAGACTGACAAAACATTCCCTCTATTTTCCCACCTGTATGATGTAGAAGGCTTTGCCCAAAGAAACAAACCTGTTGTCAGTGACAAAGAAGGGTTCTTCAGCATCTTTTCAGGTAGTTTAATGCATTTCGTAGTAACAACTGTCATATCACCCACATAATTTGTTAGAACAACAGAACCTACAAACTAACCCTCTGTTAGTTTAGGCAGCATTGTCTGCGTCGGTGAGCATTTTTCTTCACATCTCTTAGTCCTTTTGTGAAAAATAAAACGTTGCCCTTTGGCAAGGAAAAAATTGTAGTGATCGTCTGGAAAATGAGACAATAAGCTTATTCTCTTTCCAATATTTGAGAATGTAACCAAGAACTGGGGCAAATGAAACATGGGTGAAAGGAAGGAGGATTGAAAGCAGGAATAATTGCTGAGTCTCTAGTATAGGTTGTCTTCTAAGACTGTGACAGTCTTGAATTTTATGTGAATGAAGTATTATTTGCATGACTTTTTCATATTTAAGCCAGATTAAGATGGATTATTCTGTCAGCTTTATTTCAAAGAAGGTAAAGTCATTTTGTTCTAAAAATAAATAAAAATGGCATTGATAGACAACCGAATAAACCAGGTGCCAACAAGTTTATTGAGGAGAATCCAATATTCCTGTTCATTTAGCTCCATATTCAGAAGCTTGATAAAGTTGGAGACAGATTTGGGGCTGAATAAGGAGGGTAAAGAGAAGGATAGGAATGGGTCCACAGTTGCCAAAGACACTGGGCACTGTGCATGGTAAGACCAAAGACACTGGGCACTGTGCATGGTAAGACCAAAATCATGTTGCATTCACCTGTTCTAGAAGTTGCCAAAGACACTGGGTACTGTGCATGGTAAGACCAAAATCATGTTGCATTCACCTGTTCTAGAAGTTGCCAAAGACACTGGACACTGTGCATGGTAAGACCAAAATCATGTTGCATTCACCTGTTCTAGAAGTTGCCAAAGACACTGGACACTGCATGGTAAGACCAAAATCATGTTGCATTCACCTATTCTAGAAGTATAGATTCAAAAACATGTAACATCACTTACAATTACTATTTATTTTCATGATTTATAAAGTTCTTTAAAATGTTAAAGCCCATTTTTTCATAGCATACATCATAATCTGTGATATCCCAATATCTGAAGTCAGTTTTGGTCTTCTGAGGAATTTTGTGCCTTTGTTTTAAAGTCACGGTGTGCTCCCATGTATTTTGGTGAACATTTATGGCTGCTTATCTAATTTTATTTTCTAAGTTTATATCTAAGTTTATATTTATGTTTATTTTTTTTATTTTCATATTTTATTTACATTTCAAATGTTTCAGATCTCCCCTTTGGAACCTCCCCATTCCCTCCGCCTTCCCCCTGCCAATATGGGGATACTCTCCAACCCACCGTCCCACCCACCCACCCACTCTCGTCCCTCCTCCTTGTCATTCTCCTACACTGGGGGATCTAACACCCTCAGGCCCAAGGGCCTCTCCTCCCCCTGACGGATAACAAGACCCTCCTCTGCCGCATTTGTGGCCAGCACCATGGGTCTCTCCATGTGTATTCTTTAGATGGTGGATCAGTCTCCAGAAGTATCAGGGGGTCAGGCCAGTTGCTACTGTTGCTACCTCCCTGGGGCTGCACACTCCCTCAGCTCCTTCAGTCCTTTCTCCAAGCCCTCCATTTGGGACGTCACACTCAGAACTACTGTTCTTGCAAAGTGACTCTTGGGTATTTCAAACTTTTGGGCTAATAACCTCTTAACAGTGAGTACATACCATGTTCATTCTTTTGTGACTGCATTACCTCGCTCAGGATGATATTTTCAAGTTCCATCCATTTGTCTACGAATTTCATGAAGTCATTGTTTTTAATAGCTGAGTAGTATTCCATTGTGTAAATGGACCACATTTTCTGTATTCATTCCTCTGTGGAGGGTCATCTGGGTTGTTTCCAGCTTCTGGCTATTATAAATATGGCTGCTATGAACATAGTGGAACATATGTCTTTATTACATGTTCGAGCATCTTCTGGGTATATGCCCAAGAGTGGAATAGCTGGATCCTCAGGTAGTATTATGTTCATTTTTCTGAGGGTCCGCCAAACTGATTTCCAGAGAAGTTGTATCATCTTGAATTCCCACCAGCAATGGAGGAGTGTTCCTCTTCCTCCACATCCTCGCCAACATCTGCTATCACCTGAGTTTTTGATCTTAGCCATTCTGACTGGTGTGAGGTGAAATCTCAGGGTTGTTTTGAATATTTATGTTTATTTTAAGAAGATTCTTTTCTTATAATTCTTGTGTCCCTAGGATCTTGCTTTGGACTCTCTTTGGCTCCCTTGTCTTTATGATTGTTGTCAAGAGAATTTAGAGGAAACATGCAAAGCATACTGTAGAGATTAGGTATATGTCAGAGGAAAGTAGAACATTCTAAGAGTGAAAGTAGACACTGCACAAAGAGATGGTTGAGCTGACACACATTAGGATGGCTTTCTTCTGTTTCTAAAGTTTCTAGAAGAGACAAATTTCTTTGAGCATTATTTTTTTCTGTCCAGATAATTGGCAAACCCCTTTAGATTAACTTTAAAGTGGGAGAGCAATGGTGTTTCTGTTCTTTAATAGAAAGCCTTGGGTAGGTGTCAATCTTATGATTGTTCAGGCAGTTCAGAATGTCTCAAGATGTCATGTTTCCATCTAGGGCCAGACATACTACTCAGAGCCTGTCTTTTGACCAGCAAGAAGAATCCTGTGGCTTCCATTGCTAGTTCTGTAAGATGCTGATTATAAAGGACCTTGCCTATGTTTGACTAGCTAGTACTTGGATTATAAGTCTAGAACAAATGTTAGCTCACCTCCAATTTGCTCTTTTCTAAAGGTCCTCACTTATTGAGAGGGTGGAAGATTTTGTTTGGTCCTCTGCTTCAGTGGAAATTGCTTTCATTCTAGAAGGCAACCAAAACCCCACTGTGCTCACAGCTATATCTTCAAATGGACTGATGGCCTCTGGGAAAAAAGCACTCTTGTTTTGAAGATCTTGTTCCTAGGTTTTGGAACTTTTTGAAACAAATAATTGTTATATATTGTTATATATATACTCATTTTTGCATGTAATATAGATTTTTAGCTGTTGTTTTCAAGAGAATTGTTCTTAACCAGTATGAATCTGATTCAACACATTAGAGAAGGAAACCTTCCTTCCCATGGCAGGATATAGCACAGTGATATCTGGATCCTGAGAGGAGATGGGCATTGAGTGATGTCTGGATCCTGAGAGGAGATGGGCATTGACTGCAAATGGCTATGAGGGTGCATTAGGGTGGCACAATTGTCATAAAAGCAAACGGTCGCATGCTTCTAGAGCTAAGCTAACATGCGCCTACCTGTACACTCATTATGGGTGAAATTATGACGTGGGACTTATCCTAAATTACAGATGTTTAAAAAATACTTTCAGAAAGTGATAGGTTTACTGTTGGAGAAATCACTGCTGAATTGAGGGCGTTTGTGAAAGCAGAAACAGCTCAGAGCCTCCTTCCTATTTAGTTCTCAGGAGGGAGACCAGTTCACAGAGAGGTCTGGGAGAAAGACTGGAATGCCTTTAGGCAAGAGATATGGAGATTTGGTATGTGTAGGCAGAAAGAGGCAGAGAAATGGCTTTTCTCTGTTAAATGCTACCTTAGAAATGTGACATGGAGGGAAATCTAGAACTTATGCAGCTCATCAGGTAACAGTGGCAGTGCTATGGCCATACAGGGGACCACAGAACAGTAGGTTGATACAGAGTCGGTCCAGAAGATCTGAAGCACCCGTCAGAGTTCCAGTAGGAGATTTAGGAATGACAACCACTGGACATGCTAAGAGAACAGCTAAATGTTGTAGAAACAGATGTAGTAGGTACAGACATTGATCGGCCTGGCCAAATTAAGTTGCCGTGGTGTGCATCTTACTCCTCTCGCCATCTGGATATGAATTGCAGATGGGTTGGAACCCTCATCCCTCCAGCTCCCTGAGCACATGTGAGCTTCACTCGCTTCCCAGAAACTATCTTGCAGGAGTCTGAGAAGGCCTGTTTGAGACATGAATGACAGCTCTGTAGATAGTCTGAACTTTGAATTGGCTGGGTAGTTTCCTGAAATGGATTTTTAACTAAAAAAGACCATTTTGAAACAGAACATAATGAGCTATTTCTTACTGGCATTTTGATGTTCTGCCCCCACCCCACCTCCAGGCATATGTCAAAATGTGTGTTTGGCAGGAATCTCACAGCATTTGTAGAGAAAGGAGGACTCTGCTTTTGTTAGTGTGTAAATTTTGACAGATCACTGAGTCAGCTGTGCCTTTAATAAACAAAACTTAAATTTTCTAGGTGCACATGTGGCTGCTGAGTAATACGCATGTGAATATAAAGAAGCAAAATGTAGCTTGCTTCTTTTAGATGAGGAAAAGTTCAAGGCTCTTTGTAAAACTTGTAGCTCTCCTTCTTTTCCTTTTCTTTTCTTATATATACCAATATCTTTCAATTAAATGTAACAAAGATCATCAGAGCCAGGCTTGGTGGCTTACAGCTTTAAGCCCAGGCTACATACTGAGTTCTAGATGAGGCTGGATGACAGAATGAGACTCTGTTACCAAAAGCACAACACACACACACATGTACAATGTATATACACATGCACACACACATGCACACATGTGCACACACATACACATACACAAACACACATGCACATACACACACATAAATGCTTGCATGCAGGTACACAAGGTGAATTTTTAGCAGTGCAGCCATTGCTCCTGTTGCCCTTCATTTTTGCCATTTTTTTTTAGAGTGTCAGCTCTCTGCCCTGGAATGGCCATGTTTTCTCTAACTCAGTTCTCTGACCTAGGTTTCATTACACTGCTGTTATTTTTCACATTCTTCTCCTTCCCAATCAGCCCAAGTGCTCCTTTATACTAGGCTCAGCATGTCCCTCCTCCTTGTGAGTCTTCCAAGCACCTTAAATCATACCTATTTCCTGTTTCTTTGGTTTCACAAAGCATTTAAATGCAGACCACTCATTTGGCATCTTTGAAAAACCCAGCTTGCTGAGAATGTTAAATTAAGTGTATTCCACACAGTTGTTAAAAGTTCTTTCCAGTTTCCATGGGTTCACCTTTATACACTCACAGGGTAAAGCACCCTGCTTGGTATCAGTCAAATGGCAGCTACCCTGCTGCTTTACTTAACAGCTAACCTCATGTCCAAGGCAAATCAGTTCACCTTCTTTTATCCTACTTTCTTATGGACTTTGGAGAACACAGGTGAGATTAGGTAAGTGAAGATTCTGCCTGGTATGTGTATAATTTATGGCTAACCAATACTCAATACATGTGAGCTTTCAGGAGAAAAAAGTCCCTCAGGGCACAGAATTATATGCCCATTTCCTTCCTGCTTGACTTTCTGTTCAAAATATGATTATCTCCAATTACCTCCCATGAGCTTCACTGCTCCAACCTCCATCCGCCCTTGTTGTATCTTGGTAGCATCTTCCAGTTCTGACCTTCCTCTTGCCAGCTTGCAGTCTGTCTTCCACACAAAGGGGAGGGTGACCCTGATGGGTAATGGCTATATGTTAAGCCATTAGTGAATTAGCAACAGGAATGATAGTATAAGTGAGTTGATGTTGTAACTCCCTAAGCTGTAGCGCATTTTTAGCGAAATAAATGTTACTAGTCTGTAAGCTTAGACAATGTCATTATGGTGGCTACATGCCTATATTCATAGCAAATTGTTTATTGCACCTTTAAAAATGTTTTTCAATACATAGTTACTATAATTATTTAAATCCATTGCTTGTAGGACAATCAGATTTAGTAGATAAAATACAGAATTCCCAGTTAAAGTTGATGGCAAAATCAATAACTTAATATTTCAGTGTAAATACATCCAAAATATTGATTGGATCCTACAGTATTTGTAATATTGCCAAGGACAGGTGGATAGTCATACTTTATACTGTACAATATTAGAGGGTGCCACTCAGTACTATGATGAGTTCCTAGCATAAGGTGAAAAATAATTCAAGCACTCAGGACAGAACAGAGACTCTCAACCCTCCCTAAGGTACTTGGGCAGAGGGGAAGCACTGGAAAGCATTAGTAAATACTGTCAAACACTGAAAAATAATCCTGTTTTGAACATTAATTTTGTGTTGTGCTTTAATTCTTTATTATTATTGGATAATACTAAAGTGTTGGAATAATAACATGGAGTGGGGTAGAGAAGTGGGGAGGATCTGGGATGAATTGTGGGAGAGGAAAGCATGATAAAATTATAATGTATGAACAATTTAAATAAAAAATAAATTCTCTCTCCTCTCTTGCTGAGAATTGATGAAATTTCTAGGAACACCTTTTGAGGTCACTGAATGGCAAAAGATAGACTCTTCCCCTATGCCTGATGGCCTGGCTGCTATGGTCCCCACAGCTTCAGGCAGTGCTTAGCTGAGGCTGTAGTGGGTGCCCTAGGAGGCCTTGCTCCAGGTACAGCTGCTCCAGGTGATGAACACCCTTCTGTGTGTCTCTCACCAGTGGCGCAGCATTAGACCCAGTCAAAGGCTTCTGCTGGTCTCTTACTGGCTACTGAGGATTTTTCTCAATAGAGTGGTCAGCAGTGGTAGTAAGGATGGAAGCAAGCATAAATGGTGCAGGACTGAGAAGTTCCAGATAGTGTCTGGAGCCAAACTCAGCAGAGAGCAAAGCTGGCAGAGGCTATGTTGGACAGCGGACTGTACTGAAGGTAGAAACCCAAGAATGCAGGGGGTGGAGGCCATGGGGGAGAGGTTGCATGCCTGAAAAGTTTCTGAGAGTGAGGCAGAGATTAGAAGGGTCCAATACCTGAGTGTTGTAAGTAACTGCTGACTGCTGCCACCTGCTCCTGCTGTTGGCTACTGTGTAGAGCTGATGTTTACTTGTGCATTGTCAGTCTTTGGACTAGCAGATACTAGGATGTACCTAGATCCTATGGATGTCTGAGAACTGTAAGTCTTTAGTTTTCAGGGCATGAAACTATAAGCCTTTGAGTCTGTCAGCCTATCTCATAAGCATGAGCATCCAGACACTCCTTATCAGTAATTCCATATAGCTAGAGCAAGGTGATCCCAGGCAGAGAGTTGGTATCAGACTGAATGCTATTTTCTAATCTATCCCAAGTCAGATACAGCTGATGGGAGACTCCAGCCTGCATCCTGCATCTGTCCAGTATGGCCATCAGTCCTTTAGTACTTCTCAGTGAGGACTACTGAAAAGTTCAAGGCTAACTAAACATGAGAAGAAAAGAAAATAATTGTTTATCAGAGTTTCAAATTTATTTTTATTTTGTGTGGTGATGGTGGTGGTGGTGGTGGTGGTGGTGTGTGTGTGTGATATACATGTGTTGGGGTGCATGTAAACATGTAAGTTGAGGACAGAGATTCATATTGATGTTTCTCTTTATTGGTCTTTACCTTATTTTTTCAAGTCAAGGTCTTTCTTAGAACTTACCTATTTGATGAGCTGTCTGGCCTGTGAACCCCAGGGATCCACCTGTCTCTGTCTTTATGGGATTATGGATGAGAGTTGTCACACCAGCTTTTTCTGTATGTCCTGGGGAACATGAGCCCATCTTTGTGATTGTGTGGCAAGTACATTCCCTACTGAACATTTTCCCCAGTTTCCTGCTATTAAAATTTAACTGCACATCTCTAGTTTTATTTGGTAACAATAAAACCAGTGGTTTCCTTCTTTCCTTCCTTCCTTCCTTCCTTCCTTCCTTCCTTCCTTCCTTCCTTCTTTCCTATTGGTATCAGGATAGGCTCTGAGCCCAGTGACATCACACTTAGGTGACAGTGGCCTGCACATCTGTTGCCAAGGCAACCACCACCATATTCCCAGAATCTACTTGGCTCACCTTTACCTGCGAACAGCTGCCTCAATATCTAAATAAAAGGAAGACCCCTCTGACCCCTCTCCCTCCCTTCTTCTTCTCCACCACCTCTGCCCTTTTCTCCTAAAATAAACCTCACGTGGAACTGTTTAGCCTGGTGTGGTCTGTCTGGAGCTGCACATCTAACACAACATTGGTGCCAAAGACTCTGGCAAGTGCTACCCAGGGGAGCTGTGGAGTCCAGGTGGCCGTTACCACCTGGCATGACCATGAAGCCACTGCCTGCCACCACTGCTACACCATGTGGACTGCATCCACTGCCACCTGCTGCCACCCACTATGTGGATTTCCACCACTGCTGCAGACCATCACCACCTGCTGCTGCGAGAGTCACAGACTTCTACCACATGAGCTGTGCTGCCACTGCCATGTGGGTTAATGTAGTCAGACAGGCTCACAACAACCACACTGTTCCACATTTCCTGTTACCAGACTGTGGAAGCTCACAAACACACACCAGCATATTGATTAGTAAGGAGTTTCTCCAATCAGTGGGAGGGACCCTAAATGTCCAGACAGGGCCTGGCCAACCTTTTTTGGGCTAAGGGGTTGGCATTTCAATGCTCTGGTCATTATGACCAGCCTCCTGGCTGACCTACAACTTAAGACATAGACCCTTGGGTGTCCTCCCTTCTTGAAAGCAGTTCATAAATCCCTAGAGCTCTTGCAGCTGGTCCAAAATTCCTAGTTCTAGGTTGGACTACTTTCTGGCAATTTCCACAAAATCATTGCCATAGCCCCTAGTTATCCACATGACAACCTGAATTTCTAGCTTGGCTGTACACTCGTGACCCGTTACTGAACTCTTCTCGGGAAGCTGGTACTAATAATTCAGTAACATCCCCATCACCCAGCGGGTGCTAAATTGTCTTCGAACCCACCCCCAGGAACCCCACTGGGACGTCTCCTGGAAAATCTCAAATCTCTGAAATTAACACCCAATTTGAGGGCATCAAAACTTATATACCTCTGCAATAAGGTCTGGGTTCAGTACCCATTAGACAATAGTTCCAAATGGCCAACTAATGGCACACTAGACCTGATCATTTTAAGAGATCTTCATATATACTGCCAGCAGTCTGGTAAATGGAAAGAGGTCCCATATGTCCAAGCATTCATCTATCTTCGCTTTCACCCCTCTATGTGCTCTTCTTGTTCTCTACCCCAACTTCTTTTAGCCATGAAACATTCTCAACCACCACTAGATGACTCTACAACCTAGATCCAGCTAATGAACTGCCTCCTTTCCATTGCAGACTTGCTTCTACACCCCCAAAAACCTAAACTGCCACCTCAGTTTCTCCTTCTCACTAGGATCCTCCAGAGTCTACTAGCTCGGCATCTCCAGACCCCTCTGCTGCTTCTGTGCCAGCTGCAGGTTGCTCCAATCACCCTGCATTGTCACTGACCTCTATCCCTCCTACCACATGGTCGAAGGCCACAGCCAAACCCCCAAGTCATTCTCCTCCAGGGACACCTGACCCAGCATCGATCCTTCCTCTAAGGGAAGTTGCTGAGGTGGACAGTCTTGTCAGAGTACATGTTCCTTTCTCACTGAGTGAACTTTCTCATATAGAAACCAGACTGGGTTTCTATACCTCTAACTCCTCTGCCTTTATTAAAGAGTTCTAGTGCATCACTCAGTCTTATAGCTTGACTTTCCATGATGTACATATGATCCTTACTAATAATTTAATTCCTGATGAACACTGGTGAGTTTGGGAAGAGGCAAGAATGCATGCAGATGAAATTCATCAAATAGATAGAACATATCAAATAAGATCTGAGGTAGTACCTGACCAGGAAACTCGATGGAATAACAATTCCACAGGGGCTATCTTAGCCAGAGATAGATTTATAATCTGCCTTCTGGCTGGCCTAAAAAAGGCAGCCTTAAAGCCAGCAAATTCTGAAAAACTCCAAGAGTCTGTCCAAGACAAACAGGAGAACCCATCTCAATGTTTAGAATGCCTCACAAAGGCTTTATTGTAATACACTAATCAGGACTCTGAAAACCCAGAAGGTAAGCAACTTCTGATAATCTACTTTTTTTCCCCAAGAGCTACTCTGACATAAAAGCTAAATTTAGGAGTTGGAGACAGAGCCCCTAACTCCACAGGTGTTGTGGATAGCCCCGGAGCTGTTTGTATTTTGATGCTAATTCTGTCCTCCTGGGAGGGGCTTTGGACAAGAAGTGAGTTACATACTCATGTGATTTCTTGGGAACCAATCCCCTAATGAATAAAGGAGCCAATCACTGGGTGAGGAGGTAGGACTTCCCGGTCAAAGAGGGGAAGAGAGAAAACAGGAGAGAGTTAGGTCCTTTTGGAACAGGGACAGCAGATAGGTAAGATGTAGCTGCTAGAGTCTCCTGGTATCATGGCAGATCTGCAAGGATTTACCACCAAAGGAATGGACCCGACCACACCTATCACTAGTAGGGAGCCCCTTGTAGCTATCATGGTATGTGGGTGCCCCATGTCCTTCCTCTTGGACATTGGGGCCACTTACTCAGTTCAGGTGAGTTTTGGGGACCCACTTCGCCCTCACTTTTTCATATCATCTGAGTAGGAGGACAACTTTACCTTCCTCACCATCCTCCACCACTTGGTTGCATTTTTAGGTGTGTACCCATCACCCATTCCATTTTGGTAGTGTCGACATGTCCTGTCCTCTTATTGGGAAGGGATCTTTTAGCAAGTTGGGAGCCTCTATTTCCTTTACCCCCCCCATTTGCTTAAACCCAAGTTTGCCAGCAGTTCCTCTGCTCTTTCTAGCCAGTCAACATACTAACACAAACATGTTGTTTCCTTTGCCAGCTTCTCAAGTGGACCCCCAAGTTTGGGATGCCCAGAATCCCTCTGTTGCTAAATATCATTCTCCTGTTGTCATCCAGTTACTCGACTGTACCAGGTACATCACCCAAGCTCAATACCCTCTCTCTCCAGAGCCTCAGGGGGCTTAAACCTATCATTTCTAACCTCTTAAGAAAAAAACTCCTTTGCCCCACCTCTTCCCCCTCTAACATCCCTATTCTAGCAGTTAAGAAACCTCATGGTACCTATCGACTGGTTCAAGACCTCACGTGCATTAATTCTGCAGTGGTTCCCCTCCATCCTGTTGTGGCTAAGCCTTATATACTTCTTTCCACTATCCCCTCGGGAACTTCCCATTTTTCAGTCTTAGATCTCAAGGATGCATTTTTCTCTATCCCTCTAGATGCCCAGTCACAGAACATATTTGCCTTTACCTGGACAGAGTCTAACATCCCCTTTTCTACCCAACTTACCTGGACTATTTTACCTTAGGGATTCCAGGACAGCCCACACCTATTTGGCCAGGCCCTGGCTTCTGACTTATTCTCTTTATCTCTCTCTAAATCTAAGATTGTACTTTACACAGATGATGTCCTTCTCTGTAGCCCCTCTCTAGAGATTAGCCAAGCTGACACCTCTGCTCTTCTAAATTTCCTTTCCAGTCAAGTCTACAGGGTCTCACCTTCTAAAGTCCAACAGTCTACTCCTCAGGTCACCTATTTGGGACTAACTATTACCCCAATCCACAAGTCTATTACCTTAGATAAAGGAATCTGATTCAGTCTCTAACTGTTCCTTCTACAAAGGAAGAGATTTTATTATTCCTAGGAATGGCTACCTTTTTATGTTCTTGGGTTCCTTCCTTTTCCCTCCTTTCTTGACCCTTACATGAAACAGCGTTAGGCCCCACCCATGAACCTCTTCTCAAACCTGTTACCAAGCCATTTCAAAGGCTCCAAAAGGCTCTCCTTAAGGACCCAGCCTTACATCTCCCTGACCTGACTCATCCTTTTTCCTTCTATGTAAATGAAAAAGAGGGATTTGCTCTTGGAGGGATCACCAACTGGGACCCCTTTTGCAGCTGTAGCATACTTGTCAAAACAAAACAAAACAAAACAAAACTAGATCTGACCATCCAGGGATGGACCTTAGTAGCAGCTGAGCTCCTTATTCGAGAGTCAAAAAAACTAACCTTGGGGTCACCTATAACTGTCCTCTCTTCTCATAACCTGTCACAGCTCCTAACTTACAAAGGCTTTCAGACTCTACCTCCTTCCAGGGTTCTTTCTCTTCAGGTAGTGCTAATAGAAGACTCCACAGTCACCTTCCAATCATGCCTGCCTCTTAATATCTCCAATCTTCTTCCTCAACTTAATACTCCCTATCTCACTCCTGCACTGAAACTCTAGAGGAACGATTACCCCATCCTTCACACATACAGGAGGGCACATGGCCTCAGGCCATTTATACCTGGTATACAGATGGAAGCTCCTTTCTATATGAAAAGGCCAGAAAAAGCTAGCTATGCCACAGTGTCAAACATTGAGGTGGTGGAGACACAGGCC
Source organism: Rhynchomys soricoides (assembly GCA_019843965.1). Lineage (NCBI taxonomy): Eukaryota > Metazoa > Chordata > Mammalia > Rodentia > Muridae > Rhynchomys > Rhynchomys soricoides. Next base: position 4,704,962 of record JADRCH010000030.1, read on the forward strand.
CTTCCTACTCACACCACTAATCAACAGACTTAACAAATAGCCCTTACCCGTGCCTTTCAACTGGCACAGGGACAATCCCTCAACATCTACATAGATTCCAAATATGCCTTCCGTATCCTCCTGTCTCACACCACTATCTGGAAGGAGTGCGAGAAACTTACCACACAAGGAGGATCAGTAACTAAAGCAAACCAAATTAAGGCCATGCTAAAGGCCTCCCATCTCCCAACAGCTACTGGGATTGTCCACTGCAGATCCCACCAGACGGATGATTCTATTGTCTCCTAGGGAAACAACCGAGCCTTAGAGGTGGCTAGAGCTGTGGCCCTTAGGGGCCTGGACTCATCTCACCCCCCTCAGGACATCCTCAAACTGCGACCCACATCCCCACCTTCACCCCTGACACTCACCGAACTCTGTTGTATCATCACCAACTCTTCCATCCTAACAGCCAAGTCTTTTTTTTTTTTTTGTCAAAACTCACCTACAGCCTATTTCTGAGGACTTAAGTTTCTTAAAATCTATCACTGCTTCTTGCAAAATCTGTCCAATGTCAGACTCCAACTCAAGGTATCATAGCACCCCTTTTCCTACCTACCCACATGCCCACTGTTAAATGTGCCAAGTACCTTCTGGTCTTGGTGGACACCTTCTCAGGGTGGGTGGAGGAGTTTCCCACAACCAACAAAAAGGCTCAGACAGTCTCTGAGCTCCTCTTCTGAGAGATCATCCCCCATTTTGGTGTCCCAGCCTCCTTCCAGTCACACAATGGTCCTGAATTTACTTCCCAGATTTCTCAAATTCTATCTAAGGCCCTAGACATCCCCTGGCATTTTCACATTCCCTACCACCCTCAGTCTTCAGGTAAGGTAGAAAGAACTGACCACTCTTTAAAAACCATTCTTGCTAAGCTGTCACAGGAACTTTACCTTGATTGGGTAAAACTCCTACCTCTGGCTCTATTCAGACTATGAGGTCTTCCCAAGCAATCTCTCCTCATCTCACCCTTTGAACTCATGTATGGACTTTCACCTAAATGCTCTCCCCTCCCAGACCATCTACTCACTCCATTACTTTGCCACCTCTGTTCTCTCCTATGGGACTTTGCTGACCACCATCTATCATGACCACATACTGTCTCCTGTCCACTGTCATCATTGGAGACCAAGTCCTTCTATCCCCTCCAGATCATTGGCCCTTACCCCTCTCTTCCAAATGACAGGGCCCTTTTAAGGTGATTCTCATGACCCCTACAGCTGCTAAACTCAAGGGACTCTCTCACTGGGTCCACCTATCTCACCTCAAACCTTTCATCCCTCCACCTAAAAATGACTCTTTAATACACACTGACCCTAACAGTGCTATGCTCTGTTAAGCTCCAGAGGACATCAACCTTGTCCCCAATCCCAGAAAATGAGACTCTACTCTAGCAGCCAAGCTCATCCTCACTGGATTAGACATGGGTTTCTCACCTTCCCCCTGCTGTTCATTTCTATTCAGGGTAGCCCTTACTTCTGGAGATTCAAGATTCAAAAACCCCCCCACAGACAACAAACAGTCTTTCCAAATAGGGTCAGGAAACTGCTTCATAGCTAGATGCTAGGAACTGATTCAAATTGCTATCATCCCTGTATCTGTTATCTCATCTAAATATCATGATCTCTATACTTGCTTTCTGTTTGACCAGACAAAAGATTATTGTAGAAAATGGCCAAACAAATATGCTAGGATCACAGACCAATCATTTCTTCTATCAGCACGGCAAGACACTCTTTTTCTACATACAAGACCCATGGGATTCCAGGTAGGACACAGGAGTTGTTGGTAAGCTCTACCGTAAAAATCAACCTGGGTCCCCAGTAAGTACTATCCATATCCAAAGAAAATATGCCTCAATTGCCCAACCCCTAGATATCAGAAAAATAGAGAAAGTAATCAAACATTCTTGCAAGATCCTTACCTGTTTGACATCACCCCTCATAAATGGCACTTGTCATTCTGCCTTTTGCTTCTGGCCTTGACCTGGGCATACCAACTTCTTAATGTCACCAGACCTGGTCACTTTAAAGATTGCTGGCTATGTGTACCCCCTGGAACTAACTCACAATTCCCACTTACATCCTCTTCAGTGATACTGCCGAGTAACCTTACCTCATCTTTTGTCAGCTGCCCTGACTCTGACGTTGCCATGACTCCTTACCTTTCCTCTATCCCTCTTTTTGTCATGGCAAACTGTTTTAAGACTTCCAGAACACGTTCTGTAGGAACACTAAGCTCCCTAGATTGCAATAGAGCCACAACCCTTGATATATCATCTCTGCCACAATGCCCTGCAGTTCAAAACACGCCAATTCTTTGTGGTACCCAGGTATATCATCACCTACCTGCCCGCTGGTCAGGAATTTGGAGGTTGGTACTCCTTTTCTCTGAACTAGGAGTATTCCAGGGAAACGAGCACCTGCCAATCTCAATTGTAGATATGATAGCTGTCCAACGTAAGAGGGTAGTTCAGGTTGTGCCACTCTTGGTGGCTGCAGGAATAGTCACAGGTGCTGGTCCTGGAATTTCAGGGATAATGACTTCCATGACCAAATATAATAAATTCACTTTTGAGTTTAGCAGAGGTTTTCAAAAAAAATGTCTGACACCATGCTTACTATCTAGAAACAGATTTATTCTTTGACAGCTGTGGTGCTTCAGAACTGACAGGGGCTAGATGTCCTGACAGCTAAAGAAGGTGGTCTTTGCCTGTTCCTCCAAGAAGAATGCTATTTCTATGTCAACCAATCCAGGATAGTGAGAAATAAAATCCAGGAGCTACAGTCAGACATACAGAATTTCAGGGAACGTGAGACCTCCAGTTCTGCAATTTTCGAAAACCCCATATGGAAGTGGATACTCCCTTTCATAACTCCTTTCCTAGTCATCCTCCTGGTGTTATTTTTTGCCCCCTGCCTCATGAATCTTGTTTCTACACTCCTTCAATGACAAATACAAAAAATTCTAACCAAATTATTAATCAGTTCCTCTTACAGTATTACCAGCCGCTGTCCACAGAGGAGCTGCTGTCCACAGAGAAACCTGATGTGAACATCTACCAAGTGGACCCTGATGGTGAAAGTCAGCTACACCCCAAAATTGATGATGCCCCTAGACAGCAGAAAGCAGCTGAAGAGACAAGATGCTCCCATTCCCTTTTCACCATCGGCTACCCCCTCCCCTTTTTTCCTTTATGATAAGAAAAAGGGAAGTATGTTGGTACCAGGATCAGCTCTGAACCCAGTGACATCACACCTAGGCGATGGAGATCTGTACAGCTGTTGCCAAGGCAACCGCCACCATATTCCCAGAATCTACTTGGCTCACCTCCCACCTTTACCTGCAAACAGCTACATCACTATCCAAATAAAAGGTAGATCCCTCTGACCCTCTTTCTCTTCCCTCCCTTCTTCTTCGCTGCCACCTTTGCCCTTCTCTCCTTCAATAAACCTCATGGGGAACTGTTTGGCTTGGTGTGGTCTGTCTGGAGCCGTGCATCTAACACAACACTTCCTTCCTTCCTTCTTTCCTCCCTCCCTCCCTCCTTCCCTTCCTCCCTTCCTCCCTCCCTTCCTCAGCATTCTCAACGTTTTGGTTTTGTGCCATATCTATTCTAAACTGAGTAATTTAGTCTGGCTACTTGGGCCTACACTTTCTTCGCTCCTCCTCCTCCTCCCCGTCCTCTCCTTGTCATCGTCCTCCTCCTCTCCTGTCCTTGTCTTCCTTCTCATCCTCCTCCTCCTTGGCCTCCTCCTCCTCCTCCTTCACTGTTTTGGACAATTTGTAGTAAGTAAAGCCAAAAGCTACGAATGTTTAAATAAGAGTCTTTCCCTTCCCTTGACTCTAATAAAACAGAAAATAAAGTGCATACGATACAGATAGAACTCACTCTGAGAAGCTTTGGATAATGAGCCGTTCTCTACAGTGACATTAATAACTTGTCTCTACCATCCATTAGCACGGCATTACAAAACAGCAGATGGCCTGGTGTGAAGTGTGCCCACGGGGTTCTGTTTATGGGGAACCTATGCCAAGAACTTTATTTGTTTCTTTTTCAGCTACCCATTTGGTGGGTATATTTTTAGGATTTCCTGTGGTGAGCATGACTAGGTTGAAGATTTCATTTGAATTTGCATGGCCCCTGTGGGACACCTAGTTTCTAAACTATTGCTTTTCCATAATTTAGGCTTTATGTATTACTCTCCTGGGACTCAAATAAATATTTCTGGCTATCAGGAAAGATTCCAGAAGTTACCTCTGAGTTAGTCTCAACACCACTGGTTTTTCTGCAGAAGAAATACAAACCTATAGTTTTTGCTGATGAATTTAATTTCTTTTTGGACTCACATTTCTTTGCTATTAAATTTCACTTATATTTTCATTTAATCTAAGAATTAAACATCATCAATATGTATATGAATCAGTCATCTGACAAGCTATCTCATGTTTAAGAGATGGGATTTTAAGGGCCTATTTAACTCAACCAGCAGAGTCTTTTATGTGGTATGTTATATTTTAGCTCTTCTAGCCTTCTCATTAGCGATTCCTAGTTTGGACATTCTAAAGATAAGGTGAACTCAGGAAATTGCATTCTTAGAATTATTAGACTAAAGTGAAGGGCAAATATCTATAAAGAGAGTAAATACTAAAAGAACAGGGGGTATGGTGTAGAGCTTAGATGAAATAGGTTTGGTTTGCTTTGTTCCTTTGCCTTTCAAGCTCTGCTTACCCAGAGGCACCACACGAAAGAGAAACATCCATTATTGTGCACACAGTGGTTGAGTAAGAAAGGAAATGTACATTTTGGGGAATATCAAGCTCTCAGTGTCTATGGCCCATGGCTATTTTCCCTAGCTTGAATAACAATAGTAATAGTAGATGGTGATGATGATAATGGTGATGATGATGATGATGATGATGATGATAATTCAAGCACTTAGTATATACCAGGCATTTAAAAAGAGAACACTTACTTATTTTTCCTATTTGTGGAGAATTATGATCTTGTTAAAATTCTTGTACAGATTGTGAGTTCTTCAAAGGTTGCTGACTTCTGAGTCTCGGTTTTATCATAGTGACTGATTCATTATCTACTCAGAGGTGGGGACTAATTAATTAATTAATTAAGAAAACTAGGAAGATTTAAAATGTAGGAGGAGAAGAATATTTCCTGGATCATTACTGGTAGTCAATTTTAAATTATATTAATATTATTTTAACTAAGAAAAATTTAGATATACTATTGATAGATATTAAGATATGCACACATATGAACAGGGAATGATAGATGCCTGGTCATAACCCAGCATATACATCAGTTCCTTATCAGTATCAATACCCTTTACCTATGAATCCCTCTCTTAAACTATTCCTGCCTTTTACCAGAAGATAATGACCACTCTGAAAACTCTACTTATATATTCTTGTGTTCTTTATATTTTTATTTTATATGTGTGCAAAAGAAATGTGCTTTCCAGTGTCATTTATTTTTGAGCTTCATTAACTATAGGTTATGTATCAACACATTTTTTTTCAATATTATGACTCCCAAATTCTTCTAGTGCTTAGACATGGCTATAGTTTATTGTATAATATTCCACTCTGCCAATAAGCCATGTGCTATTTACTCTTGTCAGTGGGCCTCATCATTTTACTTGAATGCAAAGTGTTGTTATAAACAGTTTTAGACATGTTTTACATCCATGCTGGAATTTCCACCAGGCACACACTTACAATTAGAATTGGAGAGATTAAAGGCTTTGTACAGTCAACATAATATAATAGTATTTACTGACTTATGGAAGAAATTGCCTTATTGCCTTGAGAAAAATGGAATTAAGATTCCAAAGTGAATCTCTTTCAAATTATTTACCTTTTCTTCTCTATAGTTGTTGCAATATTGTAAGGCACTATAATTTGACTGGCCCTGAAGACTTTGGAATTCCATTCCCACACTGACTCCTAAGCTCATTTCTTTAGAAAATAAAATATAACATGAAGCAACAATCCCACCCCTTCTGCTGAAATGAGGGCCATCACAACATAGAACAAATTAGATGCATTTAATTATTTATACATTTAACTTGTATTTTGTGTAATTTCTCCTTCTCTAGGTTATTGTAGTTTGTTCTAAACTTACAAGAAACACAGAAGAAATTTCAACATGATTTATTCCTAAAAGTATTATTGTTTTTATTGTTATTTTGGTTTTGTTTGTTGAGGCAAGATCTCATGTAGCCGGGCCTCAAATTTGCTGCACCATTAAGGATGGACTTGAATTTTATGCCTCCACACACCTGTGTACATGCACCTACACACATACTTCCACATCTTCAGTGCTGGATTTATAGGCATACACTACCATATCTGGCCAGTTCGTGCAGTATTGTAGATTTTACCCAGAGCTTTGTGTTTTCAAGGCAGGCCGTCTACAAATGGAGCCTCATCCCCAGACCATTAAAAGTATATTTTACCTACAAACACTATTAGGGTAAAGTATTGGTGCAGTTAATTATACATGTATGCAGATGTCATTATTAGGCGTCCTGATACTTCTAATCCACACTGAAATGCTATTTCTACCAGCAACTTTTTCACTAGAAAATAATCCAAGGACTGTCTCATTGTGGTTGTACTGTGACCCAGTTGGCAGACACTTCTCAGTAGATTCTGTTTATAGACCAGGTTTATAAATTATCTGTATTGATCATATTTACACGAAAGGCTACATGGTGTGAATGTTACCAATAGATAGATTTTGAGTGCATAATAAATGACTGGTTTTCTACTTCCATGCAGAAATTATTCCTTTAAGTGCTCTGTTTATGTATCTGTGACTGGTCAAATCACTGATCTTTGGTTTTTAAACTGTATCCTCTCATCTTTTGGGAACGGCACTAGGACTGAATAAAATTAGTCAGTCGACAAAATGATTTTTATTGGGCAACACCAATGTGCACTGTTTAACACATGATGGGAGCTAGAAGAACAGAACACAGCTTGACTCTGCTCCCTGGAGCAGAGGATGAAATTTATTTTGTAATAAATAAAGAACTTTATAGGATGGAACATTGAATGCCAAGTGACAGTCGTAATCATTTTTTTTTGGGGGGGGATCTATCAACTGTACCTCCTTTTTCTGTCTGTATCTATAAGTATGAATGAATGATCTAAAAAATTTTCCCCCTTGTAGTTTCTTGTTTTTTATAAGTGGTGGTGCAAATGTCAAATTCAGTTCAGAAGCTAGAGTAGATTTGTAATTGAAACTCTTCTTCCCATTTTAACTTCTCTTTGGCTCACACCATAATTCTTATTGTTCATAAATGACTTCAGTATAATTCCATAAATTGTGAGTGATCATACACATTTTAAATATTAATAAAAATCAACATAAAACACTTAGAATCAATATAATGGTGTCCTGTATGTGATGATCAGAATAATGGGAAGTTTCAGTTATGTTTAAATCTTTCCTTTCTTTCTGGTCAATATTTTATTGGTTTTACATGATAACTCAATTGCATTACCTTTTTTTTTTTTAAAAAAAAAAAACATTGGGTTATGCTATGTAGCTCTGACTGTGACCCTCCTGCTTCAGCCTCAAGAGTGCTGCAATGATTTTAGGTGCTACACATGGATGTTATTTTGTTTTAGTCATTGTTATTTTGTTAAGATTAATAGACCAAGTTCTGTTATAATTCCCAAACAACTAATGGTGATACTTTCTACCTTGCCAACTTACTGAACAATTATTGTTGGCAATGTGTTTAAGTTGAATCTACGGATTCTTTTAAGAGGCCCCAGTATCAATGAAATGAAGTGCTGCTTTCCTTTCTCCAAGGGGTTTCAGTATCTACAGAACACTTTTATTTGCTTTGTATTAGAATCATGGAATTAAATTAGATTTTTAATTCTAAGCAGGATACAGCAGTATTTGATTGTCCATTGCTTGTACTGGAAATAACTTGGGAAGATGAAAATATTTACAAGTATATGTTGTTGGGGAGGCAGTGAGGGCTGGGTGTTCAGGTGGGGAAGGATCCCTGAGAGGCAAGTGGGCATTCTTCAGGCACTTCATCCTGGAGTTTTGTTGATTTGTGATGCAGAGAAAGCTGATCTGACTTTGTGAAGAGACAGCTCCAGTAAATATTAGAGAGATGGAAATATCATGGAGCTGGAGACACAAAATTGAGTATTGAAGGGTAAGAAGACATGGCTGCTCTTTATCCAGGAATTTCCACTGAATTTTGAGACTTCACTTGGGAGTAGAGAGTATGTTTACCTGTCTCTAATCATGGTATATGTTTGTAGATTAATTGAGAAACCTTTCAGAAACAAAACACATTCACTTTAGTTATCCTGTGATAACTAGTTATCTAAGCTAATCCATTTAAGGGATGCTTTTTCATTACAGAACCATTTCATCAGATACTGTCTGGGGTATGGTCAACTAGAGTGTTATTTAGTATGCCATGTCAAACTTTGCTGTGTGTTGACTCACCCCACTGTGTCTGAATTTAACTCCTGAATCAAAGTTGCTTACTGAGTTCCTGATCAATTTATTTTAAATACTACAGAAAAATACATTATTGGATTCTTAAGACAAAGCACACTATTAAAGGAGAATTTCACATGTTTTAACAATGTAGTAGGCATGTATTTATGTTTTATACAAATATCAGAAATAAACATCAATGCTTCCCCTTGAATTGCAATGAAGGTTTAATGGACTTACATAAATGAATTTTTTTGAGAATAACTAGGAAACAACTGTTAAGGGGCACAAATTTAACACAAGTGTTGGTTATACAAGTGTAGGTAACAAAGCATAATGTGTTAAAAAATAAAGTTACGGAAGTGCAATAACATCATCAATGCTATTAAAATGATAGAGGGCATATAACAAAAACAAGATGCTAGGTAGGGGCTATGGCATAGATATAAGAACAGTGGAGTAAATCCTAATCAATTTACACAAAGCCAAACAATATCCCAGGACAGATTTGGGGATATATGATACACTTAGAAAGAAAAATTGCATTTCTACTTCTCAGCAATGAAAAATCTTCAGATGAAATTAATAAAACAATTTGTGCATAATAACAACAAAATTATAAGAAACTTAAAATTCAGTTTAATCAAATAATGGAAGACCTGTATATGGAAGTCATAAAATGTAGACAAGAGAACTTAAGGGTGATCTAAATAAACAGAGACTCATTCTTGCTTTGGATTGCTTAAAGATTCTTTTAAATTGATCAGATCAGCTGTGTGATATCTCCTTATGAGATCTTGGTAACAGAGATGTCAGTGGACTCCCAGAACAATACAAGAGATTTCCCTTTCTTTTGGTTGCCCGTAGGGAGTAGTGATACTTGAAGGTGATGATACTCCATTGTCGAAGGTATCACATACATTGGTCTCAGTACACAGAATAGTGAAGCAGGACCAAGGCTAGGAGCTTCCTCTTTGCTAGTAAGCTTTCACAGTACTGGAGAGTGCCAGGCACCTGCTGGAGGAGAAAGTCATCTCCATCTTACCTACTAGCTCTGCCACCATCCACAGGAGCAGTAGGACTGTTATGGGGTGACAAGTTGCTTTCTGATTAAATTTGAATCATTGAAAGCATATATGCTTTGCGAAAAGCTCTTGTGCCAGGAGGACATAGGTCCTAGGGGAGAACCCACTACTGGAATTTTACTAAATACAATTGTCAAATTGCCTTCTTAATATTTATATTTGTGACCATAGGTTAGAGCTACTCTCAGTCTCCATCTGAATAGCTTCTTTTTGAAATGCCCAGTAGTAAATTCAGAGCATCATAAGAGGTCAAAGTGCTGAGAATAAGTGACTGTTGGATGCCCAGTTCCAAATGGGACGTTTATTCTAACATCTGCAAGGTTTGGTGAGCATGGGGGAAGAGGGTGTACTAAGTATGCAAGAGCCAGAGGATGGGGAACAGTGCTGTGGATTGCTGTCATGATGTGACTCTAATATTCAGGAGATTGGAAGAGCCATGACTGCCTAGCCCTGTCGCAGCTGTCTACAATGTGTCATGGGAGGTGGAGTGGCTTCCCAGGCTCCAGAGGTTGGTATCTGGTGGAAGGATGAGCTCTATTCCTCGACTAAGTAAATAATTTTCAACTCATGCTCACACCAGCAACCCCAGTGAAATATGGTGGCTCACAAAAAATAAAAAACGTGAAAGTGGGAGTGAGGATTGGGATGAAGAAGACATTTGGTAGGAGTGAAAGGGTTAAGAAGAGATGGTGTATGAATATGATCAAAGTACTTCACATATATGGAAAAAATTGTGAATGGATAAATGAAAAATAAGTACATGAGAATCAAAGCTTATCGGTACAAGTGAAATATGTATCATCCCATGCCTCCTTGCATACAATGTTTTAAATCTGTACTTTAAGAAAAAGTTGAATTTACTAATAGTTTGAATTGAACTTTGTGTGCAGTATGTTTTTGGTTGTTTCTTCAGCTTCATGTCTAAGCTTAGATTCAAGTGCAGTTGCTAATTGCTGGTTAAAATGACCTCCTCTTGATTAGCTTTTTTATATAAAATATGACATGATCATAGAGATATTTGGGGCATATTTTCTCAAGACATTTGAACTACTTTAAAAGGACTATTTAAATCCATGTTGCTGTAAATGTACAATTCATCAGGATACAAAGGTCTTCTAAACAAGCCAGGAATTTTAATTGCAGTTCTCTGTGGCCAGTGATCCTGTGAACAGAGGTCACTGCAGGCACTGTGGTTTCCTTGCCAAGTTCATAATGACAATCACTGTTAATTTATGGAAAATGCCCATGCACATCTTCAGCTAGTAGAACTTTGCTGTTTTATTCATCTTAGGGTTTGATTGTATGGGGAGTAAGCACAGAAGAGGTGTTTTCTTGGCAAATTATGGCTGGGAGTGTCCTGGTTAGTCTTATGTCAACTTGGCTCAAGCAAGAGTGAACTGAAAGGAAGGAATTTCAACTGAGAAAATTTCTCCATAAGATTGGTCTGTGGACAAGCTGATAGATGGGTGAGGGTCCATTTTGGGTGATGCCACTCCCGGGCTGGAGGTTCTGGGATTTATAACAAAATAGGCTGAACAAGCCATGGGGAGCAAGTCAGCAAGCAGCATTCCTCCATGCCTCTGCATCAGCTCCTGCCTCCAAGTTCTTGCCCTGCTTTAGTTTCTGTCCTCACTTTCCTCAATAGTGAGCAGTAATATGTGTAAGCCAAGTAATTCCTTCCTTTTCAGTTGCTTTTGTCATGGTGTTTCATCACAGCAATAGTAACCCATCTAAGACATGTACATTTATTTATATTGTTATGCATACATACATACATACACATATGCTTGTATGTGTGTGTATGTTTGTGTGTCTGTGTTTGTGTATATGTGAGCATGTGTGGAAGACATGGAACAACTGTTGGTAGTTGTTTCTCTTCTTCCATTTATGAATGCTTTTATGTAGAACTCAATGTCTAATGATTGGTTTAATGATTGTTGTTGTTATTATTATTATGCTATAAAATTAATAAGTATTATTAAAATACTTATTTTTCTTTCCAGGGTCAATTTACTTATGTTACCAGAGAACTTAAATATATTTAAAAGTATTTTGAGAACCGAATGTTCCTAGGTTTTGATCATTCCCCTCTCTGTTACAAAGATGTCTTTACTCTGCACATATTCAGGCAGGTCTTTATGTCATTCTCCCACCTTCCCTCCCTCCCCCCTTTCCTCTTCTAGTTCATCTTCCACCTCTATCCTTTTGGTCCCATCTTTCACTCTCTTTATTTCTGCTTTTATTTCTTATGTCATTTTAATTGTTTGAACTTTTTTGAGTCTTCAAAATCTTCTACTCATTTCCCACTTTTTGTTTCTCTAGTCCTGTTTCATCTGTTTACATGCTGGCTAAGTCACAGAATAACAATAACAATTGCAGCTGGCATAAACAGGCCTGGTTAACATTGTACAACCATGGGAATATTGGTGCTGGGGTGTCTTGGGGCAGTTCTCATCGGGGGGGGGACAGGATGCTGTGATGAGGCAGTGGGGGCTCAGTAAGAGAACATTTATTCATCCTTACATCTCCAGTGCACAGGTCATGATGCATTGCTTTCCAAAATGTTTTTGCTGATAAAAAAACTTAAAGAAGAAAAGTGACAATAGTATTCTGAGGTGAGATCCTTATTAATAATTTTGAGTGGAGCTTTATATTCCTTTATGGTCACACAGTTTTACTTGCAGGCTTGGAATTACAGTGGACATGTTTCTTTCGATACAGTGTAATGTCTATTGCACAAGAATCACATCTTCATTACAAATTCTTTCAAAGTGGATTTTCATGTTTTCTTTGTGATTTCATGGTCTATCTTATGAACTCACTGTAGTTATTCACACAACTGAATGCTATTTAGTGGAGTATTATGAGAGAGTGAATAAAAATATCAACTTTATGGTCAGTATCTACTAAGAGTAAATTGTAATAAACAGCAAATACCAGAAGCAGCAGAAGGAAGTGTTCATCAGAGCAAGCCATCTCTCCCAGCTTTGTGCACTAAAGCAACTTTTGGCTCTGTCTAGGCATATGACTGTATTTCTTCACAATCTAGATTGTACAGTGATTAGATTTGTATCCCCATTATAAAGATATCTAACAGCAAATAACGTACTGACAGATGTGCTACATCAGGTATCGTTAAACAGAAATATATTTTGATTTCACACCTATTTAAGTTTTATGATCCTTTATGAAGTTCTGTGATTTCTTTGATAGAGATGATGCATATTCCTACTCATTTCTTCTGGGTATTAATAATTTTGTAGTGGTTGCAAAGAGAAAGTTTCTTTACACTTGTGCCTTGATTTACAAAATTGGAAGTTGTACTCTATCTTAATTTTGGATTCCTTACTTGTTTTGGTTTCAAAAAAGGTATACTTAATACAATTATTTATTTAAATTGAATGGGAAATTATAAAAGCCCCAAGAATAGAGTTTGGAGAGATGGCACATTGCATAAGGAATCCTGTTACCAAGCCTGAGGATCTGTTCTATCCCTGGGACCCACATGGTGGAAGGAAAGAGCTGACTCCTTCCAGTGATATTTTCACCTCTACTTGTGTGCAATGGAATACAAGCCTTTGCTGCCACCACTAACACTAAATAAATAAATAAATAAATGTAATAAAATATTTTAAAAGACTGTTAAAGAAGTCCAACAATAGAAGAAAGAAATGTCCTAACCTTGTATGTTTAATAGACAACCTATCTGTGTTGACTTACTTTTCCAGATAAATGCAAGATGTGTACATGTTTTAGTCATCCACATTTCTAAACCTCATTGTACTTGATGACTAGATTCATGACTCTCAGAATACACACACATACACACACACACACACACACACACACACACACACACACTGTTTTGGGTACAGACTTTGGGTACAAATCATTCATCCTCAAGTCTTGTGTTCTCTGGATTTCCTGCTCATTGGCCAAATATTCAGTAGCCTCAGATAATCTATGTGTTCTGTTTATGTTTGAGTAGGGCTCTAGTTGGCCACATGAACCTGGGAGATTGGGGCCTAAAAGTGAGGCAGATTAAAGTCTCCTGCAATAGCCAACTTTATTCACAGCACCAGAGAATTTATACTCTTGAGGGTTAATAAGAATCACACGAGTAAGATGTTCAATCACAAGGACAAGTCACATGTAGTAAAAGCATGTTTGTTTTTTTCCCCACAGAGACACGTGAATAAAAACAGCTGAAGCAAACTCACACCCACTCCCTACCCCTGGAAAGAACACGAAAACACATGCCAAGAACAATTCTGTGCTTTGAAGAAGCTGAGGTCATAAGACTCTCATCTTGTTTTTTGGGTTTTCTCGCAAAAATTCTCCTTGCACAAGTCCATTCTTGGACTGTGTTTCTACAGGGTACTACTAATAAATGGTGGTTGGTAGTGAAATGGGATTTTGAATAAAACCCTCAGATTCTGGGAGTGAGTTGCTTACATATTGAAGAAGGCCAGTGACCCTTCCACGGGGGTAAGGGTAAAACATGAAGGAGCAAGAGCTCTCTGGCTCCCCTTTATGCAGGCACTGGTCTTATTAAAATAGGTGCAGCCCTTGTTATAATTAATTGCCTTCTTAAATTATCACCTCTTAGTGTCCATATTATATTGGCCGTCTAGTTTTCTTTTTTTCTTTTTGGCTGGGGTTTGGGGTAGGATTCCATCTATTATAAGAGCAATGTATTTTCGACACATTTCTTTAAGTAGATTTTTATCTAAGCAAAGTTGATTTTTACCTTTACTGAAACAATGATAGAAACCTGAAAAATCTTTTTATCCAAATGAATAAATACTTCTAAGTTTCTGTTCCTGTGATAAAATATCCAGACAAAAAGCAACATAGAAGAAAAAGGATTTGTTTTGGGTCACAGTTGCAGGTTACAGTGTATCACTGCATGGGAGTCACAGAAGTTGGGGACTTAAGAAAGCTGGACACATCACATCCACAGTCAAGAGCAAAACAGATGCTATATTCACTGGCTGGTTTGGATGTGTTCATCTCAGTTTCTCCACTCCCAGATAGTTCAGGACACCTGCCTTGGGAGTGGTGCTGGCTATTGTGGGTGCTGAATCTTCCCATCTCAATTAACTTAGTTAAGACAACACACATGCACATAGTCCAATCCAATATAGACAATCCTTCATTGGGATTCTATTCCCAGGCAAATCTTGGTTGTGTCAAGTTGCCAAAGCTAACCAATCAATACCTATCAATCATAAAATCATACACTAATTCTCATCACTTCATTGAAATCAAATGATCCTTATGTCTGAACAAGAGCTTCATTAGCCTCTCAAATACATATGGAGAACATGCGGTGCCATACAATTTTAACATAAGTAAATTTTCTCTATGACCTAAACATACTCAATATCAAATATTAAATCATTGAACATTTCATTTAAAAGGATGTTTAACTTTTAAGCTTAAGAAAAGCCATTTTAATTCTTAATCGTCATCTCATGATCTTGTTCTTGTATTAAAAGACTTGAATAGCACTGGTAAAAGAGGTCCTGGAAAGAACCACATTCCACTGAGCCTCCACAGGCTCAACAACCAACAAGGTTGTTAA